>JACEFZ010011081.1:262500-423464 GCA_014155875.1 Cepaea nemoralis
TCTTTGTTTCTCTCTTTCTCACTCTTTCAATCTTTCCACTCTCCCCCTCTTCTTCTCCCTATCTCTTTCTCTACCCTCCATCCCTCTCCTTCCCTTTCCTTTCTCTCTTCCTCTCTCTCTCTCCATCGCTTCCTCCCTCTCTTTCAGAACGACAGACTCTATCAATTCTCTCCTTATAATCACCCTATTTGTCACTTTTAAGCTGGAATTTTCATCTTCCCCTAACACGGTCAAAGAATGTTGACTCTACATTTTCTCATCCCTCTAATGAGTTTCCTTTGTCGTGGAGTAGAAAACAGCCCCCTGGCTCATGCAGGGCCGGGTGAATGGTTTTCTCAGTTCTGTAAAATGGAATCTCCGTCTCGCTATGCTATTTTCCTGCTAATTTACTTTATACATTCACTGATGTATACATTTGTTGGTTTGTTCATTTGAATTCTGATTAGTCTATCCTTGGTTGTTGGGATTGGTTATAAGAGAACGCCGTGACTTGTTCTCTTATCCATGATTTATACTAATATTACCGGTAAAAGTTGTGACTTGTTCTAACATTATTGAGTGTGCTCAGTTATTTATTGTTAGTCTCTCTTCCGCATTACTAATTATTGTGGTTTTAATTAGTATATTAATGCTTACAAACTCTGCACGTCGCTATATTTACTTACTCAACAAGGTTGACAACAGGATTGTGAGAACTGATGTCCTTAGCCTCACGATAGATGGTAGAAGCGTCAACAGAGAGAACAAAGGAAAGTATCTGGAAATCACATTTGACAGGAGCCTGTCCTTCAAGGACCATGTGGAGTCGGTTGTGACAAGATCTCAAAAGGGACTAATGCACTTAAAACTATGGCTGCAATGGACACAGAGCAGAGAATGCTTTTTACACGATACCAGCACTTGATCCTCTCAGTGATTGATTATGGACTAGGAGTGCCAGCGGAGCAGTCAGACTTGTGCAAAGTTATAATCACATTGAGCCAGGAGTGCAGGGAGTGGCCAGCAGGGGCCATGGAAGTGGAAATCTAACAACTAATTCAGGATAATGCTCGCCCGGGTGATGTGATTATATACACATATGTTTCGGTGTTGAGAGGCAGGAGAAGTGCCTGGGGGTTCTTAGCAATAGCTAATGGTCGCCGTTTGGTGCAGGAGAGACTGACATATGATACCACAACATCTAGCTTAAGAATGGAGGTGGAGGCGGTCAGTGCAGCTTTCCGCTTGATGGAGAATACGATACACACACACATCGTGATTGTAACTGACTCAGAAAGCATGCCGAATAGGGTGAGGACAGGCAGTCTTCGTGCAGAGTGGCTTGCTTCGCTTCGGAGGTCACGGGTGACAAGCATCATCTGGATCTTTTCTCCGGGACATGCTGGTGTGCTGGGGAATGAACCGGCGGACTGATTGGCTGGCTCTGCAAAACTTGGTGGAGTATTGATGCATGACAAGGCAGACGTGGTTGCGGCCTTTTGGGAGCACGTGTACACCTCGGAGGAGCAAATGGATCACCATGGTCTGGCAAGAATGCGACAGCGAGGGGTGACGAGAGGATCTGGCCGACGATCGACGCTCAGAGGAAAGGCGAGACGGACATATAATCAGATTGCTACTTTTACTATTAGTGTTGGAACTCTTCGCTGGCTGCTGATGATGGGGACGGATCGCTTATGGGAATGCCCCGAATGCTGTGATGTCGGTTCTTAATTAATCAATCAATGTTAAGAAATCAGACATTAATTTCTTTCCATTAATTTCCATGCTCTAAAAGGCTGAGAAATCACCACGTCAATTTATTTGATTTACAACACTGAGAAACTAGAACATCAATTTATTTGCTCTAAAGGAATGAGAAACCACCACATCAAATTAATTGCTCTACTAAGATGTGAAACCACTACATCAATTTTCATGCTCTACAAGAATGAGAAACCACCACATCAATCTACATGCTTTACAAAGTTTAGAAACCACCTCATTACGTTACTTGTTAAATAACATTGAGAAGCCACCACATCATTTTACTTGTTCTAAACGGTTGAGAAACCACCACATCAATTTAGATGCTCTGTAAGGTCGATAAACCATCACAATAAATTACTTACCCTGCAAGGTTGAGACATCACCATATCAATGTACGTGTTCTACAAGTTTGAGAAACCACCGAATCAATGTATACGCTCTACAAGGTTGAAAATCCACCACATCAATTTATTTTCTCTATAAAGTTATGAAAACACCACATCAATATCCATGCTCTACAAGGTTGAGAAACCACCACATCGGTGTACGTGCTGTACAAGATTTGAGAAACCATCACATCAATGTACATGTTCTACACGATTTGAGAAACTACCGCATTGTTACTTGCGCCATGACGTCACAGGACAGACACTGTTGGAGTATTATGAACGGCGACCTGGACAGATGAGACGGCCCACCAAGATAATAATGATAACATCGATGTATTTCTAATATATTACCACTTCACTTCCTCATGTATACGTTGCATTTTTTTAAAATTGTCATTCCTCTCGTGTGTTGCCGGAGCCCATAAGGGAAGCAAAGAATAGCAACACTGTAGCCTACCACGCATGTCGTAAGAGGCGACTAAGGAGGCTTGATTGTTCCGTCGCCCTGCTACTGAGTGAGTGCGTGGCGCGACACTGTGAGCTGTGAGTTTCGTGTGAAGTGCTTTTGAATCTGCCCAAGTTTTTTTTTTTTTTTTGGAACGTGACTGCATGTTCGGAGCGATGGCAGGTGGCTATGTCCCAGAGTTGACCGGTTTTTGCCTTATGCAGAAATGCGTGGCTGCTGGGCTTCTGGTTGACTGCCACTGCCGTCGGTGATGAACTGTATTTTCGTGGACTGTGTGGGTGAACATCTAGGAAACATCCAGATAGGAAAATGACTGCCGATTCCATCAGAGATGAATTGGGTGTTTCGTGGGGGACTGGGGTGTTGACATTCTGGCGGCGGCATTATGCACAGTGTGTCTGTGCGGGCTGTTGTTTGTCAAGACTCCTGTCTTTTCCACTTTTCACATTGGGCAGTGGGGAGCGTTTTGTGTGATATTCATTGGCACAGGAACGGAGCATAATGGGGACGACCCGTTGCTGTGAAGTTGGAACTGCGGCTAACTAACTAACTATTGTCATTCACCTTGTCTGACTGGTGTTTGAGCTGGTGTTTATCGTCTCCGTTCGGTGTCAGCTTACATGTTGTTATGTTTCATTGTTTGCTATTTCATCCTCTCAGTTAATGCTGAAAGATCAGCAGAATAATCCTGTCTGTCAAAAGAGGCGACGGAGATCATATACCTTTCTTTGCACTTAAAAGTATAGAACACTGATAAATGTATTTGTCAACCACACATCGCATATCAATAATAACGAATTAAAATGTCACCGACATTTTGGCTTTATAAACATCAAATATGGACCACTGTTAAAAGTAGTCTACACAGAGGCTCGCCATATCATCATCATCACCATCATAATCTTTTACTTTTGCCAAAGCGGCGTGAGGAGTAACAGTTGACTTCCCAGCGCCTAATGGATAGTACTGGATAGTATCATTCCGTGTCATTGAACAATGTTATTGATGTCGTTAATCCATTTTCCTCTCGGCCGTCCTCTTGCTCTGGTATCAGATCTTCTTTGATGTAGGGCCAGTGCTGGTAGTTGATGGTGTTGCATTTTAACGAGATGGCTGAATCATTTGATCTTCTGCCTTTCCATGTGTGTGGCACAAGTTATTGATCCCACGGTGTGTCTGATAACATCATTTCTTACTCGGTCTCGGATAATTAAGTTGGCAGCTATTCTAAAGCATCGTCTCTCGCACATGTTGATTTTGTGTGAGTTCGATTTGGATAATGTCCACGTTTGGTAGAATAGGGTCGGTTTGACTACATTATTTCATAGGGTTCGTTTGAATATGTTATATATTAACAGTCGCGTTGAGAACATGTGTATATTTAGATGGTTCAGTATGGGTAATGCCTGATATATAAACGCATTAACTTTTACATTTGGTTTTGATTTATCTCGATTTCTTACTCGGTCTCGTATTGTTATGTTGTCCTTATCGTGAGTGATGTGAGTGGCACCTTGCCGTCTTTACAGACGAAAGTATGTGGATTGGAATTAGGTCAGAACTCTATCAAACAATGCCTGGGCATGGTTTCAGAGAAAATGTGTTGCCCATGCAGCATGTTCCCTCTCTCAGCCTTGCCACGTATACTCCAGAGGAAAGGATAACCAGTACGTCTAGAACAAGGTGGGCTGCAGATGCTGGCTGCTCAGAATCAAACCTCCAAGAGAGGGAGGTGAATATCACCGCCAAGAGCAGGAGGTGAGTGGTGGCCAGACCCTCACATCCGCGGGATTTGACTTAGAGGCGTTCAGCCATATCCCGCACCTCAACTTATGAGCACGTACACCTGTCAATCGTAAATTTCTGGACCAATGTAAGCGTGTACTACCGTCAGACTCCCCGCCTGACTCTGTGCGGATCCCGCGACCAACGAGAAAATGAAGTATTAAAAAGCCTATTGGAACCGACATCTCTGCACTCGGGACATTCTTATACGTGCTCCGTCCTCATCTGCAGAAGCTGGCTCTTATACATGTTCCGTCTTCATCGGCAACAGACGGCGAGGAGTCATAATACCAGTGATACTAATAGCTGTCTGATTATATGTCTGACTGGCTTTCTTTGTAGTTTTAGTGCCAGTATTTATGTGTGTGTGCATGTGCATGTGCATGTGCATATTCTATCCTAAGTTATTAATTATACATATAACAAATTTCAATGACTGTTATTGTGTAATGTATTAATACATTCTATGATCTTCTGTCAAGCCACATGGGGAAGAAGCGACTTTTCCTAATCCGCACTTTGGATTAATCGTGTGGGTGGAAAGGAAGAAAATGTGGGTGGGGGAGTTAGGGAATAACTTAACTTGAAGTCCACGTCAAGATGTGTCACTCTAATTTTGGTCTACCGCATGCGTTTAGCGTTCTCTATTTTTTTTTTTTTTTTTTACATTTATCAGAGGACACTGAAAAAAACCTGAGCTACTTGATTTTCACTTCCGCTGTGTATTTAGCTTTGTTTTTTGTTTTGTTTTTTTACAGTCTTGCATTCGTGGGTTTCTCTAGTCGTTTTTGTTCCTCATTGGGGTTCTGCAAGAAACCGTTTTGGGAGTTTGCCGTGCTAAAGAGTATGCAAGAAAAGATAGTAGTGAATATGGAAAAGCGTATAGAAGAGGAAATGAGGGAGTATATAGAAGAGAACATGAAAGAGAAAATAGAGAAGATTATGGACGAGAAACGGAAGAGAAGTTAGCAGACAATAAAGAAGGGAAAATGAAAAAAGTATATATAAGAGAATATAGAGGAGAACATGGGAAATTATATAGAAGAGTATATACGATCAGATGGAAGAAAATATAGCAGATTTGAAGAAAAGAGAATATAAGAGATTAAAAGGAAGAAAAAAATATAAGATTAGAGGGAACACATTATAGAAACTTAAAGAAAGTGGAATATAGAAGATTAAAGGGAGGACAAAATAGAAGATAAGATAGAAGTGAACATAGTAGTCTAAAGGGTAAAGAATAAAGAAGAATAGTGGGGAGATAATATAGAAGATTCGAGGCAATAAAATATAGAATATTATAGGGAAGAGAAAATATTGGATAAAATGGAAGAGAGTATAGTAGATTATATGGAAAGAATATAGCATACTCGAAGGAAGAGAATATAGTAGATAGGAGGGAGGATAATATAGTAGATTAGAGGCAAAGAATATAGTAGAATAGAAGGAAAGAATATAGTAGATTAGAGGAAAGAGAATGTATTGGATTAGAGGGAAGAGAATATAGAAGATTAGAAGGAAGAGAATGTTGAAGATTAGAGAGAAGAGAATATAGAAGATTAGAGGAAAGAATATATAGAAGCTTAGAGGGAAGAGAATATATAAGATTAGAGGGAAGAGAATATAGAAGATTAGAGGGAAGAGAATATAGAAGATTAGAGAGAAGAGAATATATAAGATTAGAGGGAAGAGAATATAGAAGATTAGAGGGAAGAGAATATAGAAGATTAGAGGGAAGAGAATATAGAAGATTAGAGGGAAGAGAATATAGTAGATTAGATGGAAGAGAATAAAGAAGATTAGAGGGAAGAAAATATAGAAGATTAGAAGGAAGAGTATATAGAAGATTAGAGTGAAGAGAATATAGAAGATTTTTTTTTTAAATTCGCATATCCTTTTACAGGACATCGCTGTCAACAGCAGCATCTTTCAGCTGTCTGTTGATTTCTTGGCAAGATTACGCTCAGTAGTTTGCCATTGCTTTCTGAGCGGCCAGCTCAGTTATCCCGCAAGTCACCAGCGGGGGACGAATCGCTCCCAGTTCGCGCCCGCTACGAGACTCTGCGTGATAAACGGGATTACTGAGAAAGTGGTGTAACCCCTCGGCCAGAGAGACCGGCATATAGAAGATTAGAAGGAAGATAATATAGAAGATTAGAGGGAAGAGAATACAGTAGATTAGAAGGAAGAGAGAGAATATAAAATATTAAAGGGAAGAGAAAATATAAGATAATATGGAGGTGAATATGGCAGAATAGACGAAGAGAATATAGAAGAACAGATCAAATTAAAGATGGGAGAGAATATGGAAGAGAAGTTGGATAAAACTATTCAAGAAAATATGGTGTTGAATATGGAAGAGAAAATGTTAGAGAACTTAGAGGAGAAAATGAATGAGAACATGAAGGATAAAATGAAAGAGAATATATAAAAGAAAATGAAAGTGAATAAAGAAGAATTGACGGAAGAGCAAAAACAAAGAGAGGAATAAATATAATTTAGAAGAGAAAATAGAAGAGAATCTGAAAGAGAAGAAGGAAGAGATGATGAAAGAGAAGAAGGAAGAAGATATAGAAGAGTAAATTGAAGATATAATGTAAGAGAATTGGAAAAGAGTAGATGCATGCAAATGCAAAGCAGTTAGTTGTATATCCTTCACAGGTTGTCGCAGACAACCCCGTAGCATTTGTTGACTGTGATTTAATGGCAAATTTACGTTCAGTAGTTTGCCATTGAACGACAGGCTAGCATACCTTTTTATGAAAAGCAACGCAAGGTGGTCTGCTGTCAGAACGCACCCAACATGGATACGAAATGCGTCCGCTACTCCTTAGCCACAGAGCCGGCACGGCAGTGTATCTGAAATAAATGACAACCAAATAAATGACAACCAAATAAATGACAACCAAATAAATGACAGCAAAATAAATGACAACCAAATAAATGACAACAAAATAAATGATAACAAAATAAATGACAACCAAATAAATGACAAGCAAATAAATGACAACAAAATAAATGGCAACAAAATAAATGACAACAAAATAAATGATAACAAAATAAATGACAACCAACTAAACTGCAGCAAATACGAATACAAACATCGATTCTTGCTTCTGTCTCTCTGTCAGGCACGTAATGGGTCAATCTCTGGCAACTCCTGGCTTAAATCAGAAGGCCTAAACGGGTACCAGATATTTGGTTTGATACAAAAAGATATCTAGTGCAATATTGACCAACTTCCCCCGGCCTTGATGTTAGAGTTTTGAAGCTACAAACTTTAACATATCATACTCGATTTAAAACCATTGAGGAAGTCCCACAACAAACACATGAATACAGAAAACTCATTAGAGAAATTAGACGTAGGCAGACAAGATTCATTGGACGTTTTATAAGACGTCAATAGAAGTAAACTCAGACCTAAAAATGTGCTTCACTGACAATTGAGCAGATGATACAAGAAGCCAATGAAAACAGTAAACTGGTTACATAAATTAGACATGAACATTTAAGATGTTTTGGGCACGTTTGAGAAGATATAAACTGGAGAATTCGGAAACAACTGGCAAGATTGAGGGGAAAGGTAGACGCTGAAGACAGAGAAGTAATTATCTTGATGGCTTGGCCACATGGCATGGTCGAGACAAAAACACAGAGCTCTGGTGATTGTGTAATAAGGCGAAACGTGTCCGCCCTCCGCTTTATCGAGATTGCACATAAGTATGATGATAAAAATTTATTATTATTATTATTATTATTATTATTATATTTATACATATATGGAGAGAGATAATGAAATAGAGAGGACAGTGTGGGGAGTGAGAGAGAGAGACACACACAGAGAGAGAGAGAGAGAGAGAGAGAGAGAGAGAGAGAGAGAGAGAGAGCATTATAGCTGGCTGTTTGTTTTGTGACTTCTTGGAAAATTACGATTAGTAGTTTGCCATTGCTTTCTGAACGACCGACTCTCTTTCCGTTTTATGAAAACCAGCGCAAGGTGATCTGCTTCAAGATCGCCCGCAGTTGTGTTTTGAACGCGGTATGCTGGATTACAAATTGCGTTCGTGACCCCTTCGTCACAGAGCCGACAACGAATATAAAGCGCCTACATTAACTGTATTTTCCCATCACCATTCACTGCGCCCTCATCCTCTCTCCTGTGCAGTTAAACTTGCGCTCGTAAATTCACTTAACCCCTGAAGCCATCTGTATTCCCCACAGCCCAGAAATACCTCAATCCATTCTGATGACCAGATCGATGACCACTACACCAGAATACGTTACTCAACCCGCAGGAGTTCAGCTGTATTTAAATCATAACATTAACGATATGGAACTCCTGTTACGCGATCTTGTCTGTCAAATGGATTCCTGTTGCCTAATGGTTTGTGTTTTAATTCCGGGCAAGGGATTTTTGTGCATGTTTCTTGCGCATGTCAGGTTTCTCCCTTCGTTAATGAACTTCAGTTGTCCGACATGATCTTGTTGAAAGCCTGCTACATTTAACCTGTGTAACCAGAGGTGATTGTCGGCATCCTTACAACAACATCTCAACTGTCTCCTCCTTACATTGTGTTTACGACATCCAGGCACAATCTACGTAAGGCAAAGAATGAGATACAGCATCATCTTCCACATCTTAAGTCTACAACAACAGGGGTAAAGGCGATAGGATTGATTTTAGTACACCAATTTTAACCCATATGGCTCGGTCTCTTTCCACATGGCGGCCTATTGAAAGCTTTACACGGAGCACCTATCCAATAGGTCCAGCAACAACTCCGGGAGTTTCCGATATAACTGCATTAAATACATCAGGATCCTCGCCAGTGCTACGGAGCTCGTGCACTGAGCTGAGATTCTCCGGACTCAGGCTTGAGTTAGGAGTAGAAAGGAGCACTTATGGGTTACACCCGTGTGCCGTGATGTTGATCCGTCGACTAAACTAAACTAAACTGCATTCGAAAACCGAAAGACGGAGCCCGGAAACATTGATTGATTTAGTTATGTTGTATTGGTTCCTCAAGCCTGTGACTCAGTACATCCATCTTCGACATGCATTTTTTCGAGTGTGCTCTTTCTAGCCTCTGACTGTTCCTAGTCTACCTACACTATGTCCAAATCTCGGAGGACCAGTGTGCACTTTGTCCACGTTTAAAACCTCCACGGCCGGACGGACATTAACAACAGCACGCAGAATAAGCCACTGCCTATGCTTATTTCAAAGTTAGAAAAACCAAATGATAAATTAATATTCATAGCGTGTGTAAATCTGGTACATGCACGTGGATCTTGATCGGGGCCATTGGGTCCGTGCACTGTGAGGATAATTTCCTTGTGTGATCTATGGGAGGAGGAAGGGAAAAGTGTGGGTGTGTGTGTGTGTGAGAGAGAGAGGTGGGGGGGGGGGGGGGGAGAGAGACTTATGAATATATCCGTGTGCGACGAAAGTGATCCATGTCGAAACAGCAAAGAAAAATAACGCCACCAAGACCATGGACATATTCAGTAAGACTATACGGCGTCTGTACACTCTAGGGAAGAAGAGGAGAAACTAAGTGAGACTATACGGTGTCTGTACTCTCTAGGGAAGAAGAGGAGAAACTAAGTGAGACTATACGGCGTCTGTACACTCTAGGGTAGAAGAGGAGAAACTAAGTGAGACTATACGGTGTCTGTACAATCTAGGGAGGAAGAAGAGAAACTAAGTTAGACTATACGTCGTCTGTACACTCTAGGGAAGAAGAAGAGAAACTAAGTGAGACAATACGGCGTCTGTACACTCTAGGGAAGAAGAAGAGAAACTAAGTGAGACTATACGTCGTCTGTACACTCTAGGGAAGAAGAGGAGAAACTAAGTGAGACTATACGGCGTCTGTACACTCTAGGGAAGAAGAGGAGAAACTAAGTGAGACTATACGGTGTCTGTACTCTCTAGGGAAGAAGAGGAGAAACTAAGTGAGACTATACGGCGTCTATACACTCTAGGGTAGAAGAGGAGAAACTAAGTGAGACTATACGGTGTCTGTACAATCTAGGGAGGAAGAAGAGAAACTAAGTGAGACTATACGTCGTCTGTACACTCTAGGGAAGAAGAAGAGAAACTAAGTAAGACTATACGGGGTCTGTACACTCTAGGGAGGAAGAAGAGAAACTAAGTGAGACTATACGGCGTCTGTACACTCTAGGGAGGAAGAAGAGAAACTAAGTGAGACTATACGGCGTCTGTATACTCTAGGGAGGAAGAAGAGAAACTATGTGAGACTATACGGCGTCTGTACACTCTAGGGAGGAAGAAGAGAAACTTAGTGAGACTATACGGTGTCTGTACACTCTAGGGAGGAAGAAGAGAAACTAAGTGAGACTATACGACGTCTGTGCACTCTAGAGAAGAAGAGGAGAAACTAAGTGAGACTATACGGCGTCTGTACACTCTAGGGAAGAAGAAGAGAAACTAAGTGAGACTATACGGCGTCTGTACACTCTAGGGAAGAAGAGGAGAAACTAAGTGAGACTATACGACGTCTGTACACTCTAGGGAAGAAGAGGAGAAACTAAGTGAGACTATACGGTGTCTGTACTCTCTAGGGTAGAAGAGGAGAAACTAAGTGAGACTATACGGTGTCTGTACTCTCTAGGGAAGAAGAGGAGAAACTAAGTGAGACTATACGGTGTCTGTACTCTCTAGGGAAGAAGAGGAGAAACTAAGTAAGACTACACTTCGTCTGTACACTCTAGGGAAGAAGAGGAGAAACTAAGTGAGACTATACGGTGTCTGTACTCTCTAGGGAAGAAGAGGAGAAACTAAGTGAGACTATACGGCGTCTGTACTCTCTAGGGTAGAAGAGGAGAAACTAAGTAAGACTATACGGCGTCTGTACACTCTAGGGAAGAAGAGGAGAAACTAAGTGAGACTATACGACGTCTGTACACTCTAGGGAAGAAGAGGAGAAACTAAGTGAGACTATACGGTGTCTGTACTCTCTAGGGTAGAAGAGGAGAAACTAAGTGAGACTATACGGTGTCTGTACTCTCTAGGGAAGAAGAGGAGAAACTAAGTGAGACTATACGGTGTCTGTACTCTCTAGGGAAGAAGAGGAGAAACTAAGTAAGACTACACTTCGTCTGTACACTCTAGGGAAGAAGAGGAGAAACTAAGTGAGACTATACGGTGTCTGTACTCTCTAGGGAAGAAGAGGAGAAACTAAGTGAGACTATACGGCGTCTGTACTCTCTAGGGTAGAAGAGGAGAAACTAAGTAAGACTATACGGCGTCTGTACACTCTAGGGAAGAAGAGGAGAAACTAAGTGAGACTATACGGTGTCTGTACTCTCTAGGGAAGAAGAGGAGAAACTAAGTGAGACTATACGGTGTCTGTACTCTCTAGGGATGAAGAGGAGAAACTAAGTGAGACTATACGGTGTCTGTACTCTCTAGGGAAGAAGAGGAGAAACTAAGTGAGACTATACGGTGTCTGTACTCTCTAGGGTAGAAGAGGAGAAACTAAGTAACACTATACGGCGTCTGTACACTCTAGGGAAGAAGAGGAGAAACTAAGTGAGACTATATGGTGTCTGTACTCTCTAGGGAAGAAGAGGAGAAACTAAGTGAGACTATACGGCATCTGTACTCTCTAGGGAAGAAGAGGAGAAACTAAGTGAGACTATACGGCGTCTGTACACTCTAGGGTAGAAGAGGAGAAACTAAGTGAGACTATACGGTGTCTGTACAATCTAGGGAGGAAGAAGAGAAACTAAGTGAGACTATACTTCGTCTGTACACTCTAGGGAAGAAGACGAGAAACTAAGTGAGACTATACGGTGTCTGTACACTCTAGGGTAGAAGAGGAGAAACTAAGTGAGACTATACGGTGTCTGTACACTCTAGGGAGGAAGAAGAGAAACTAAGTGAGACTATACGGTGTCTGTACACTCTAGGGTAGAAGTGGAGAACGAAACAAGAGCATATGGCTCCTCCATTCTCCGATGTAAAGAAGAAGTACTGACTATAAATGGATGAAAGAATATTTACGGTAGTTACAGATTTTCTGGACCGGCAAAGCCTCCTAATATTGCTCGGGCTAAATGACAGCTCCAGTAATTTAGCTGCCGCTATTAGACACGTAATGTGGTGTGCTAAATATATCCTCACTGAAACAATGGGTTGATAGGGGATTTGGGGGTGGGGGATAGGTTGGGTTAATGGATTGGTTGTGTGTGCGTTTCTTTATTTGCTGTCGTGAAAGAGGGTAAGGATAAGGAGTTGAAAGAGGGCGATGCGTTGACGTAGAAACGGTTGCTGTACATCAGAAGTAATGGACTGTTATACAAGAGAAACGATGAACTGTTATAAAATAGGAGTGACTAGGTGCTATACATCAGAAGCGATGGACTGTTGTACAAGAGAAACGATGGACTGTTATACAATGGGAGCGACTGGTTGTTATACTATGGGGTAGATGAGTATTGAACAATGGAAGCCCCATCCTCTATTGAACAAGAGGGCCGACAGACTGTTGTGAAACGTGAGCCATGAACTCTAATACTACGGTATCGACTTATTGTTAAAAAGCGGAATCTACGGATTGTTGTACAATAAGTGCGACATTAGCCGGTATCCCTGGCTTAAGAGTTAACGTCTTTCTCCGTAATCCCATATATTCTCTTGAGGAACGTAACCTGTGCGAGAATCGGTAGTGATTCTCGCCGCGTTGGTAACTTACGGGGTATGTGAGCCGGTCGCTCAGAAATCAATGGCAAACTACTGAGCGTAATCGTGCCTAGAACATCAACAGCAGCTGAAAATGCTGATGTTGACTGCAACGACCTGTAAGGGATATGCAAAATAATTTTTTTTTTTGTAAATGCGACGAACTGTTGTAAAACGGGTACGACCAATTTCAGTACAACCGGATCTATGGGTTGTTGTATAACTTGAGCCACGATTTGTTGATGCAGCATGGAGATGTTCACGAGTACACGAAGTGGCAACAGCATGTTGGGGTATTGATGGGCACTGATAGATAGCATAGGAAATAAGATGATATTATAGGAGAAGATATTGCATACACAATAGGGACAGCTATTAGCACGGCGCAAACAGAGCCTGTCTCCTTTACATACCAGAAGAACCAACTTCCGTCTACCTATTTGACATATTGTCTATGAGTCCGGCCGGCAGGGTTACAAAAGTGTTACGAGCGTGATTCGTAATCCCACATACAGCGTTCGAAACACAGCTGCGGGCGACTTGGCAGCATACCACCTTGCGTTGGTTTTCATAAAATGTTATCAGTGTCGGCGGTTCAGAAAGGAATGGCAAACTACGGAATGGAAACTTGCCATGATATCACAAACAATGCTGAGGTTGATTTTGGCGTCCTGTAAAGGCAGACCTACTGAAAGTTGCAACTATGTTAGACAGATGTAAAGTAATAACTATGGTAGACTTTTGTAAAGTAAAATCGATGGTAGACAGATGTAAAACAAAAGCTATGGTAGACAGATGTAAAGTCAAAACTATGGTAGACAGGTATGAAATAACAACTATGGGAGACAGGTGTAAAGTAAGAACTATGGCAGACAGATGTAAAGTAACAACAATGGTAGGGCCAGTGAAAATAACAACTATGGTAGAGCGGGTGAAATTAACAACTATGAACGAAATATTTAAAGAAACACACAAGATTAAAATATTTAAAACAGCAACTAACATAGAAACAGTTAAAGTAACAAGCAGGATAGAAATCTATGAGGTAATAACTTGGATAGAAACATTCTATTGTAACCACTGGATAAAACACTTTTAACGGAACAACTAAGAAAACACATTTACACAGTTACATTAGAACCAAAAGAAAGAACGAAAGAAAGAAAGAAAGAAAGAAAGAAAGAAAGAAAGAAAGAAAGAAAGACAGAAAGACAGAAAGACAGAAAGACAGAAAGAAAGAAAGAAAGAAAGAAAGAAAGAAAGAAAGAAAGAAAGACAGACAGACAGACAGACAGACAGACAGACAGACAGACAGACAGACAGACAGACAGACAGACAGACAGACAGACAGACAGACAGAAAACATATGTTAAAATACTTGAAGTTTTAAAAAAAATGCAATCAGATTATCCATGTCTGGGACTGAACCAGCACAGACAACTCAAAACTGTTGATCTTGTAATGAGTAACTGACCACCGTATGTTGAACTGTTTTGTATGTAGCGATTTCAAGAGACCATTACTTTGTAATTTCCCCCACTTCCCACACACACCACACTATTTTCCCCATCTCTAGGCAACTACGTACACAGACTCCATTTTGCCGCCACATTGAACTAAGCGCCATCTGAGATTAACAGAATCAATTCCACAAGCGCTCTCTCTCTGATTGCGTCATTTCCGGCTGCGTAATATCACCGCTGCCGGAAATGACGTTAAAAATATAGGCGTATTGAAAAAATACACACAGTTAATAATAATAATAATAATAATAATAATAATAATAATAATAATAATAACAATAATGATTACCTAGCCGAGGATTAAAAAAATTATCAGATAACAATCTATATCACATGCCAAACATGAACAGTGAAAGAAAAAGAGAAAAGTACAATTGCAAAGGAAATACTATTACTGTGAAGAATACTCAATGTATCAAGAAGAGAGAAAATTTAAAATGACAAAATCAGTACTAAAGCGGGGGTTATAGCAGCGCTAGGTTTCATGAGACAAAGCAAGTTAAATGGTTTGGCCATACAACTAGGCTACCAACTGAGAGTATGTTACAACACAATGATGTGCAGACCAAATGGAACCAGAAGAAGAGGCTGTCCATGTAAATGATGGACAGGAGGAATAACAGGTTTCATGGGAATCTTGATATACGAAGCACATAAACGGGCATTCTCCCGCTGTTTATGCTTCGACCTCGACACCACAAGGTACAGGAAGAGCAAGATGAGAGGAGTTGATCAAACTATATCACCGAGTTGTAACGCAGATGATGGAATAAACAGGTTGTCTGCATTCTGCTATTGTATATATGTGCATCAAATGGATATCAAGAAATAACAGTTTGGGGTGTGTGATGTTAAAAAAAAGTTACAAATGAAATAATTAAGACAGGGTGGGTTAATGCAAGTCGAATTAGCATCGCTTTATTTTTCTTTGTGTCCATCTGGTCCTTGCCCTTTTTCTTCTTTTTGTTAATGTTGTAGTAGTAGTAGTAGTAGTAGTAGTAGTAGTAGTAGTAGTAGTAGTAGTAGTAGTAGTAGTAGTAGTAGTAGTAGTAGTAGTAGTAGTAGTAGTAGTTGTTGTTGTTGTTGTTGTAGTAGTAGTAGTAGTAGTAGTAGTAGTAGTAGTAGTAGTAGTAGTAGTAGTAGTAGTAGTAGTAGTAGTAGTAGTAGTAGTAGTAGTAGTAGTAGTAGTAGTAGTAGTAGTAGTAGTAGTAGTAGTAGTAGTAGTTGCAGCAGCAACAAAGGCCAAGCGGGGTTTGGCAGCGATGCGGGTGATGGCGGCAGCAAACTGTGAGCAGCGCCATCTATGTCTTCTGTACGAGGGGCTGGTCATGTCTGTTTTGGAGTATGCAATGGCAATCCTGACTCTCAGCCATAAGCAGATAGAAAGGATGGAAAGGATACAGAATGAAGCAATGCGCATTATTCTTGGATGTACAAGAGATACAGCATGCAGGGCGATGCGCTACCTTCTTGATTTTCCAACCATTGAAGAGAGAATACAAGTTTGCAGGGCACGCGCCTACCTCAAAATTAACGCAAACACACAACATCCACTGCATAGTGAAATTAGGAAGGTGAAGGGCAGCAGGTTAAAAAGAGGACGGTCGTGGATGGGTCAAGCCGAAGACATTCTTCAACAGGTGTGTTTACTTGAGGACTTAGAACCTGGCGAGGAGTGGGTGCAAGTGCCAACAGACTTCTGCACATCCTTTTCAGTTTGCATCCAACTAGATAGAAAATGCAGACAAGAAAATCCGGCTGCTGTTGAGGCTGAAGTACAAGCGTTGATTTTCGAGAATTCGCTAGACGGTGACGCGGTCATCTACACAGATGGGTCGGTCGTGCGACATGTGAGAAGCTCATGGGCCTTTACAGCTCGGGCCGGAGGGAGAATTGTGAAGGAGGACTCTGGTGCTTTCACTGAAACCACAAGTAGCCTGACCATGGAAGTCATGGCAGTAAGTAAAGCAATAACATGGCTCGAGACACAGACATTCACTAGGGCTTGTTTCCTTAGCGACTCAATGAACATGATCAAGAGGATAGAGGAGGGGTCGATCCGAAGAGAGTGGTTGCTGCCTCTGAAGCGGTCTCGGCTGGCAAAGATTAGTTTCATCTTCGTGCCAGGTCATGCGGGAGTACAAGGAAATGAGCGGGCTGACAAGCTCGCAGGTGAGGCTACTGTGGAGGGCGGACGCGCCATGGACCAGGCTGACATTCTGAATGCTCTACGAGAAGTGAGACTTTTGCGAGAACCAAGTGATGACTGTGAATCTACAACAATGGCCAGACTGCGGGAGCAGCAAATTAAAAGAGGGGTGGCCAAACAAGAACACTACGCAGGAAGCCAAAGAAGATTGATAAACCAACACAGAACTGGCGTCGTTAGCCGCTACACGCTGCGGGATTTGCTGAGGAGGGGATCCGAGCACTTATGGACTGAATGGTTCGATGTGCAACGAGGATGATCTGTCGACTAACTAACTAACTAACTAGCAGCAGCAGCAGCAGCAGCAGTAGTAGTAGTAGTAGTAGTAGTATAGTAGTAGTAGTAGTAGTAGTAGTAGTAGTAGTAGTAGTAGTAGTAGTAGTAGTAGTAGTTGTAGTTGTAGTAGTAGTAGTAGTAATAGTAGTAGTAGTAGTAGTAGTAGTAGTTGTTGTTGTTGTTGTTGTTGTTGTTGTTGTTGTTGTTGTTCTTCTTCTTCTTCTTCTTCTTCTTCTTCTTCTTCTTCTGCTTCTTCTTCTTCTTCTTCTTCAATCTACTGATGATCGATAATCAAGAGGAAAATAAACTATAAATTATCTTGTTTTCTACTTGATATCTTGGACTGAGGTTCTGTAGAGCAGCCTGTGGCTACTGTAGTCTGTATACTTGTTGACTTCACCTTGTACAAACATACAAATTTTAGGGCGTTACATTATTAGTAATCGTCTCCGCACCGGACAGAATCTACCTTGATCTCTCCATACTTCCCTCTCTCCTCTCTCTATCTCTCTCTCTCTCTATCTCTCTCTATCTCTCTCTATCTCTCTCTATCTCTCTCTATCTCTCTCTCTATCTCTCTCTCTATATATATATCTCTATATATATATATATATATATATATATATATATATATCTCTATCTATCTATCTATCTCTCTCTATATCTCTCTCTATATATCTCTCTCTCTCTATCTCTCTCTATATCTCTCTCTCTATCTCTCTCTCTATCTCTCTCTCTATCTATCTCTCTCTCTCTATCTCTCTCTCTCTATATATCTCTCTCTATCTCTCTCTCTATCTCTCTCTATCTCTCTCTCTATCTCTCTCTCTATCTCTCTATCTCTCTCTCTCTCTCTCTATCTATCTATCTATCTCTCTCTTCATATTGTAACGGTGATGAAAGCGTTTGGCCACGGCATGGGATAACGGACAAATCTCTCAGTCTCTCATCAGTAACATTTATCTCTCTTCTATCTCTTACCTCCCACCCTCCCCCCTTTATATCTGTCTCGTTATTCACTCTCATCTACTCCTCACTCTCCTACTCTCCATCTCTCCTCTATTTCATTTCCTCCTCTTACTTCTTTCACCCCTTTTTTTCCCACGATTCACATGAACATGAACATACCATACTATTTCCATCGCTTGGCAAGTGAGGATTTGTTTTCGCACTCTTTGAGATTTCATACTAAAGCTTCAAACGCATTTAGATGTTGTTCAGCATGTTTGTAAGAGCATGAACATCACGAAATACAAACCCACACAAACATGTTTGGTGAAAGCTACAAGCTACGAATACCTCCACGACCTACTGTCACAAATACCTGGAAACGTCGACTCTAAACATGCACCCAGTGATCGTTCCGAACCACATCCTTGCAACGGTTTTTCTGAAAATATTGTTAACTGATTCAGTAGCAAACAGAACGTAGGTTTGGGCCAAACAAGGTTCACAATCAAATGAACTATATTGTAATGTAATTATATATTCACTGAGCATTGAAATTGCAGAAGATAACGCCAAACGAAACAAATAACACGGGAACGCTAAATATATCGTCCTTCTGTCCGAATGTGAAAATCCATCCATCATGTGCCATGCCGGTAAGCGTGGGCGGTCATGTTCTGCCATCTCACTCGATCAACAGAGTCGTGGATCAGTTCCGTGTTTCTGTCTCGACCATGCCACAAGGCCAAGCCATCCAGATACTTGTTTCTAGGTCTTCCCCTTGGTCTGTTCCCCTCGATCTTACCAGTTGTCACCTTCTCCAAATCATTTCTTCTCATAACATCCCCAAAAAATTGTGACTGTCTACGTCTAATGTTTCTGATCAGTTTACGATCTTCATTTGTTTCTTGAAGGACTTCTTCATTGGTCTTTCTGGCTGTCCAAGGTATTCTTTGCATTTTCCTCAGAAACCACATTTCTAAAGCCATCAGATGTTTTTCAGCCTGGCTGCTCATTGTCCAAGTTTCACATCCGTATAGAAGTACAGGTTCTATGTAGCATCTCAACACTCTTTTTCTCGTTTCAATTGACATCTTTTTATTGGTCAGTATGTTTTTCATCTTGCTAAAGGCTACTTTTGCCATGGCGATTCTTGTTCTAATCTCTTCAAGGCATCTCCCATCAGATGTTATTACTGTTCCGAGATAATTGTACCTATTCACTTGTTGAAGAATATTCCCATTTACTTGTATATTACACTGTGGTATTTCGTTCTTCCTAGTGACGACCATAATCTGTGTCTTTTTACAATTTAATTCTAACCCTTGTTGTTCACTGTGTGTAACAACCGCATCTACTAAATTTTGCAGGTCCTGTTCATTGTCTGCAATCAAGACTGTATCATCTGCATATCTAATGTTATTGACGCATCGTCCCCCAATGTTGATTCCTTCCATATTTTCAATATTTCTGAAAATATTTTCACTGTACAGGGAAAACAGATCTGGAGACATTACACATCCCTGTCTCACACCTCTCTTAATAGGCTGATATTGGCTTACTTCATTATCAACTCTTATGGCAGCTTGTTGTTTCCAATATATGTTTTTTACAAGTCTAAGGTCTTTCCCATCAATTTGTAGATCTTCAAGCATCCTTATCATGTTGACATGTTTCACTTTATCAAAAGCCTTTGTGTAGTCAATAAAGCAAAGGTGTAGATCTTTGTTTACTTCTATAGAACGTTCGATTACGGTTCTCAGTATATACACAGCATTTACTGTACCCTTGCCTACTACGAACCCACATTGTTCTTCTCCTATTTCAGGTTGTATTTTCCTCCTAACTCTTTGCATGATAATTCTTAGCAAAATCTTCGTGATGTGACTCATTATACTAATTGTTCGATGTTGATCACATTCCAAGGCTCCTGATTTCTTTGGGAAAATGTGAAAATGTAAACAATATAATATGACACAAAGTAGTGCAGCTTTACATAACAGAATTACGACACATACAGGACGTTGCGGCGAATAGCCTTTATCAGCATACAAACGCATACACAAAACACAACATATAGTCACAGAGATCTCCTGTGACTACATTAAGATGTGACGACAGGATGAGAAGAATAAAACGATTAACAAATGAAAGCAATGAAGAGAAAATAAGAATTGGAAAAAAATATTCTTACTTACCTCAGAATTCCTAGCTGTGTATAGCCTATACTATACGTGCTATACTATATAGCACTATACACAGCTCGGAATTCGGAGGTAAGTAGGAACATTTTTTCACATTTTTATTTTCTCTTCATTGCTTTCATTTTTTCCATCTTTTTATTCTTCTCATCCTGTCGTCACGTCTTAATGTAGTCACGGGAGATCTATGTGACTGTGTGTTGTGTTTTGTGTATGCGTTTGTATGCTGATAAAGGCTAATCGCCGCAACGTCATGTATGTTTCGTAATTCTGTTATGCAAAGCTGCAACACTTTGTGTAATTTTATTCTGTCCAAATGGGATGTCATATTTGGCGGTATATAGTCCTTCGGCCCTGAATCAGTTAAAAATACGCAACACGCTGTCTAAGGAAATCAATATTTACGCAATCATAATGTTGAAATAAGAAACTGTGATTATCTAAACTCCCCCAATCTGCCAGCTCGCTGCCACCGAGATTACGTGAGCAATAAACCACTAAACATGTTTCTTGTTGCCGCAACTACTCCAATACAAACCAACATTTCCACAAGCGCCATCTTGCCACAACCTCATTTTCCCAGAAGGTACTTCAACATTGCAATTGTTTCCGATGGTTGCAGTAAACTGCCATGACTGTAAAACTTAATTCTATCATTGAGGAGGCCAAGTGGTTTGTGGGTATTGTGGGTATGACCTTAGGACTGAATTCTATCGTTCTTCTTCTTATTTTGACTGGTGCTTTTGCCGTGAAGCGTCGCAGAGTGGAGGCAGATGTTGTCTACGTTTCGCGTGTCTTCTTGTTTGCACTAATGCCATATTTGATTTCTTCGATGTCTCTTTTACTCTGCCTAGCCAACACTGGGCCTCCATTTGCTTTGTGTCACGATGTTCTCATTTAAAACGCTGTGGCCGCTGGTTGAACTTGTTCCATTTTAACTAAATGTCCGAACCATTTAATTCTTTTATGCTCCATGAAGTCAGTAATAGATCTTGTCCCTACACTTATTCTTTGTTTCTCTTTTGTCTTTCTTCTTCTTCTTCTTTTCGTTCATCCGGAGTGTTTTTTCAGATGTGATTGCGGTGTCTGTTATGCGCCCTTGGGCCGAAACCCGTAGGCCAACACATCCGACAATAGCGTGCTTTTTTGACCAGGTAGCATTCCTGGGAGACTCTCACTTTTGTGGTGCCATCTACAACCCTGCTGGCCAAGGTTGAACGGTCGAAGACAACGGTCATCTCTCAAAGGAAGGCAGGGACAGTCCATAGCATTTTCCGCCATCCAAGGTTGCTTCCATAGTTGCAGGGCCGACACATAGCGCCCTGGTTCTGGGCTCACCGAGGGAAATCGTCACGTCCTGCTCATGGCTGCTTTAAATCCTCACTTCAATATATTGGTCATTTCGTTTGCCCCGGGCCATTCCCGTAAAAACCAGACAGGTTTGCAGACGGCATCCACTCAGCGAGTTTTCGGACATATGCTTGTCGTTGCGCCCGTCAGAGCTGTTCCAGGTACGACAGACATTCGGAAAACTACCTAGTCAGAGCTGTTCCGAACAAGAGCGGCATTCGGAAACTAGGTAGTCAGAGCTGTTCCTAGCACGAGAGACATTCGGACGAGACATTTCACTCGGACGTAATTGCGTAGTGTCAATTTTTAGTTTGCCACCCGTAGGACGACACTTCCGGCTTCCGGCGGGCATTTTTTAATGAGGTTAGCCTTCCTCTGGTTTCGAGGCACGTTAGACTGTTGTGATGTCGCCAACATCTCAGCTGGTCAAGATAGAACGATCAACGACATCGCGGTCGGCCCTCAAGAGAAGGCAGGGGCAGACCATGGGCATTCCCTCGCTATCCAAGGAGCTTTCCATAATTGCAGAGCCGGCACATATTGCTCTGAGACTGGGCTCACCCGAGGAGTTGCCACGTCCTGCTCATGGCTGCTTTAGTTCCTCCCTTCCCTGTGTTGGGCATCTCGCTTGCCACCGATCGCTCAAGCACACACCAGGAGCGGTCAGACTGCGAGCGACATCCACTCGGTACGCTTTTGCTTTTGACTTCAGACCACGCAGTAGGTTCACTCGCCGTGCGTTCCATTTCGCGTCATTGAGACGTTCTTCCACTTTTGTCTACACTCTCTATGAGTTAGATACAGACAGTTTTCGTAACCATTTCCTTCGACTGGAGCACTTTCCTGACTTTTTGTACTCGCTCACGAGGTAGGCTACATGTGCTGCCGGTACAGCACCTTACCTTCGTGCAGCAGTGAACGAGAAACGGCCTGGCCCTCTCATCCGGGAATCTCTCATAACCCCCAGCTGAGAGCCTTCGAACATGTATCAGACCTGAGCATGTAGCTTGCTCAGTATCACGCCTCTATTTTTCGGTTGGTGGGTATCGGCCCGGCTCTCAGATCCGAGGGTTTGTGGCTTAGGGGCGTTCAGCCACAGCCCTCGACAGGGAGCCTTAAGAGTTTTGTCCGGACCAAGAACTTCTGCCTTCGTGCACCTGATTTAAATTTCCTCAGTCTACCTGAAGAGCAGCAGGTTGTGTTTCTCTTAGTCTGGTCCCTATCCCATAAGCTGTCCGATATGTAGTTTTTCATCCATCGGCAGGCAAATGGGGTCGATGGGACACGCAAGCTCCCCCACCACGTCAAGGTGGAGACACATCGGGGGAGCTTTTGTCTTTCTATTTCTTCTGTTTCTCTAGATGTGTTTCTTATACATTTCATCTCCCATGATGTGATTGTACTCGTGAATGTTTCTTGGACTGTCCTTGCCTTGCCTATGTGGCATAGCGTTGGGATGAATAGTCTATCATTCGTCATCATCTCATCTTGTTAATCTTGTACCTTGCAGTGTCTAGGTGAAGCATAAACAGGGTGACTGTCCCCCCAACTCCTCGGTTTTCTGTATAAGTGGTTACCAGGCATTGGCGACAGACACGCTGTGGGGGATTCGTTCTAAGTGGTGTCATTAACAAGTGCAGGCCGCTTACGACTGAGACCAATTTTGGACAGTTGTTGAAGGTATGTAAAAAGGTAAACTTCCCGCGTTTACTTTCAAAGACATTTGTTGGTACCCATTTTAAGTTGGGCGGACATGGAAGCTCAGGTCAATTGTTAAAATTCGAATTTACACCGTTGCGGTTTCAACCCCCTATCATTTAACCAGCAGCTTATATATATAAGGCAAAGTACGTATGCATTCGCGAACGGTCCATCCGATTGAGATGAAATTTTCTACACGTTTTCTTTTCATTCCTGTGAAACTTTCTGTCATAGTTATTTAGTTTTTTTTTCTCGGCTACTTACTTACTAAAATTTAATATTCCATTTTTCACATATATATATATATAAGTAGAAGATTAAGAAAAAGAGTGCTCTTTCTGGTGCTTCAGTTCTACTTCATATGTATTTCAAACGAGGGGCTCATCCAGACACAAATCTACTTCTAATATATGTGTAAGGAGGAGCGCATTCCGTCAAAGTTCTACTTCCAATATATGTGTAAGGAGGGGCGCATTCCGTCACAGTTTTACTTCTAACATATGTCTAACCAGGGGCTCACTCCGTCACAGTCTGACCTACATAAGTAAATGTATTAACTTGCTGAATGTTTTCTTGTACAATGTTATGTTGTACAATGTTATGTTGTATAATGTTATGTTATACAATATTACGGTGCTCTGTGTGATGTTGTTCAATGTTATGTTGTTGCTTTTCTGTTATTTTGTTCTGTGTTATATTCTTCTTCGTGGTGGTGTTTCACATCATATTGTTCTATGTACGGTTGTTCTATATTATTTTGTTTCATGTTATGTTGCTCTATGTAATGTTGTTCGTACTATATTCTTAATTGTTATGTTGTTCTATGCGGTTATGTTTTATGTGATGGTGTTCTTTGATTTGTTATTCTATTTGGTGTTGTTCTACGCTGGATGGAAAATACGATACACACACACATTGTGATTGTAACTGACTCAGAAAGCATGCTGAGGAAGATGAGGACAGGCAAGCTTCGGGCAGAGTGGCTTGCTTCGCTTTGGAAGTCACGGATGGCAAGCATCGCCTGGATCTTTTCTCCGGGGCATGCTGGTGTGCTGGGGAATGAACAGGCGGACAGATTGGCTGGCTCTGCAGAACTTGGTGGAGTATTGATGCATGATAAGGCAGACATGGTTGCGGCCTTGTGGGAGCACGTCTACACCTCGGAGGAGCAAATAGATTACCATGGTCTGGCAAGAATGACACAGCGAGGAGTGACGAGTGGATCTGGTCGATGCTCGACGCTTAGAGGGAAGGCGAGGCGGACATATAATCAGATTGCTACTTTTACTATTGGTGTTGGAACTCTTCGCTGGCTGCTGAGGATGGGGACAGAGTGCTTATGGGAATGCCCCGAATGCTGTGATGTCGGTTCCTAAATCAATCAATCAATCAATCAATCAATCAATCAATCTATGCTTTGTTATTCTATGCTATGTTGTTATACGTGATGTTGTTATGTGGGATGATGTTCTTCTATTTTACGATGTTCTTATCATGTTGCTCTATGTGATATTCTTCTATATTATGTTGCTCTATATTATGTTGTTTTGTGTTATTTTGTTCTTGGCAATTATTCCCTCAATAGACGATTGTTGCAAATGAAACCAACAAAATCTTTTAGAACCCCCACAAGTCAGAAGGTGCAATGAAAATGAAACAGACACAAGCAAAATGCCCTGAGTTTAAATGTGACATTACTTTAAACTTTAAAGGGTTTATTTGCTTCAATAATTTCAGATATGTGGGAAAAGTGCATCTGAATTATATTTATCTCGATTCTTGCAGACGGTATTTTCAAACAGCTTGAGTCATCATAAAGCGCCATTAATACGGTGTTTTTATATTTTTATTTTATTTTTGGCTTCATGAGATGAGATCTCACAAAGGGAAATGTAATTTGAGCATATTAATGTAAAATGTGAATACTTGTTGAAAGATGTCGAGTATTTTCAGTAGAAAGTCAGTAAACAGAACAGTTTGTGTGATGTCTGTTTTCCAGGACTGAACTTTCAGATACGTCAAGTGTGAACAAATCTGGTATAGTCTGGCACAATGCGGTACAGACTAGTTTCAACCACATTAAACACGACAGCAAATTTCACGTTCAACTTCTGACATCGGCTGGGAAACAAACAATCGAAGCTAATTATTGGCACATATCAAATAAAAGTGTGTCTAGACAGTCGGTTAGAGCTGCCGTAGAGCCGCCCGATGGCCCTGTGTTCAAATCCATATGGGGAGGTTTTATTTTTTTATTTTATTTATTTTGTATTTAATATTCTTTTTCTTTTTGTTTACATGGGATTCCAGATATAAATTAGGTATCAGGAAATGTTCTGTGAAGTAAAAGCAACCTGCGTAGCACTGACCGCATGGCCAATCCAGTGACCATTGGTCTATAAATATATAGGGCTAACATATTGTTACACGTTAGTTTCTGTGGTTTTGGGGTTGATAAACTCAGGTTATATTTCCTGACATACCAGGTCGGGAGTTTTGGGGTTGATAAACTCAGGTCATATTTCCTGACATCCCAGGTCGGGAGTTTTGGGGTTGATAAACTCAGGTCATATTTTCTGACATACCAGGTCGGGAGTTTTGGGGTTGATAAACTTAGGTCGTATTTCCTGACATACCAAGTCGGGAGTTTTGGGGTTGACAAACTCAGGTCATATTTGTTGACATACCAGGTCGGGAGTTTTGGGGTTGATAAACTCAGGTCATATTTCTTGACATACCAGGTCGGGAGTTTTGGGGTTGATAAGCTCAGGTCATATTTCTTGACATACCAGGTCGGGAGTTTTGGGGTGGATAAACTCAGGTCATATTTCCTAACATACCAGGTCGGATGTTTTGGGATTTATAAACTCAGGTCATATTTCCTGACATACCAGATCGAGAGTTTTGGGGTTGATAAACTCAGGTCACATTACCTGACAGACCAGGTCGGGTGTTTTGGGGTTGATAAACTCAGATCATATTTCCTGACATACCAGGTCGGGAGTTTTGGGGTTGATAAACTCAGGTCATATTTCCTTACATACCAGGTCGGGAGTTTTGGGGTTGATAAACTCAGGTCATATTTTATGACATACCAGGTCGGGAGTTCGGTGGCCACAGCCGGGTATTTGGGAACAGAGTCTTGCGTTAATATAGATGGTATAAGATACAGAACAGATTAAACACAAAATTACTTTCTGTCAAATGCAATGCAATAATTTCTTGCCATTGGAAGTTATAACAAGAAGGATTGCATGTTGCATAGAATCAGTTCTGACGTATGGCTGCGAATCGTGGACATTTAGTAAGCAATCGAACAATTACAGGGAGGATTAGTAGATGTGGATTTGAAGGAAAGTTCTGAAAATTCTTTGGACAGCCAAAATGAACAAGATGTACATATTGTGGGAGTCTAAGTCGCAAAGACGACTTAAACATCAGAAACGCGGTCTTCGTTTTCGGCCACATTCTGAGATGACTAAAATTGGAAAATGACAACCGGAAAGATTTGTGGAAAGAGAGATGGAAGAAGGACAGTTAGAGAAAATTCTAGGCAGTCTTGTGTCATGGCACGGAACAGAATTAGCACACGAATTGATGATAGCCCCGCCAGTCGGCAAGGCAAACGATAAATATTAATAATAATGATGATGATGATGATGATGATGATGATGATGATGATGATGATGATGATGATGATCAGTTATCAGTTATCAGTTATCAGTTGGGGTATCTTCGTTGCACTCCGGACATGTCCATAGGTGCTCAGATCCTCCCCCCAGCATATGCATCAGCGTCCGGTGGCTAATAATAATGATGATGATGATGATGATGATGATGATGATGATGATGATGATGATGATGATGATGATGATGATGATGATCGGTGTCGACAGTTCAGAAATCAATAAAATAAATTGGAAATTAACCTATAGGAGAAACCTACTATAGCCTATAGGTCGGTGACCTGATAGGGAAATCACATTTTGTAAGTCTGTGACGTGACAAGCCTATCATATTGTGTAGGTCTGTGACGTGACAATCCCATCACATTTTGTGAGTCTGTGATGTGACAAGCCCATCACATTTTGTGAGTCTGTGACGTGACAAGCCCATCACATTTTGTGGGTCTGTGACGTGACAAGCCCATCACATTTTGTTGGTCTGTGACGTGACAAGTCCATAACATTTTGTGGGTCTGTGACGTGACAAGCCCATCACATTTTGTGGGTCTGTGACGTGACAAGCCCATCACATTGTGTAGGTCTGTGACGTGACAAGCCCATCACATTTTGTAGGTCTGTGACGTGACAAGCCCATCACATTTTGTAGGTCTGTGACGTGACAAGTCCATCACATTTTGTAGGCGTGACGTGATAGGACCATCACATTTTGTAGGCGTGACATGATAGGACCATCACATTTTGTAGGCCTGACATGATAGGACCATCACATTTTGTAGGTCTGAGTGTGCGGAGGAATAAGTAGCATGTCTTTTTATCTGTTAGCGTATGACGAGCGAAGGCGTCTACCAATAGAAATTACTTGAACCTAAAATTACATAGCAAACCACAAATAAACAATAAACAGCACACGACTAGTCGTGATTGTAATGGACTCAAAAAGTATGATGAGGAAGAGAAGTGACGGCTGCGGCAGGAAATAACAATAGAAAATAAACATAATTTAGGTGCGTAAATCTCCAGCGAAACACTGAGATATACTAAACAAAGACAGATATGCTTCGGGTAGAGTGACAGGCCTGACTGACTCAACAATCAAAAATAGAAAGCATCTGTTGCCTCTACTCAAACAGCCCATAAATGGTGGGGTTGATTGCAACATGTTGTAAAGGGCATACAGCTAACTTCATATAAATTACACAGTACATCTCAACGCTTGGAAATGAGGCCAGTACTTTAATTTCTTCAGACAGTTGTTTAACATATTGATTCCCGCTGGCAGGACAGAGATTTGGTTAGAGTGAAGGTGGGAAGGATTGTCGGGTGTGGAGGGGGCGGTGTTGTGTGCGGGAGAGATGAGGTGGAGAGTATGCGAGAGGGGTGGTGGTGGTATGGGTGAAGAAAGGCCGTGGAGTGTGGAGACGAGAAGTGGTGGTATATGTGGAGAGTCAGGTGGGGTTATGGGTCGGTTTTATCTATCTCTGTCGATCTAGCTGGCTGCCTATCTATATATTTACCTACCTCCCTACACTATATATCTCTCTAGCGATCTACAAGTCTACACCAACGACAGTAAACCCAGATGCTACATCTATCTACCTAGTTACATACTGTGTGTCTGTCTGTCTGTCTGTCTGCCTGCCATATGTATGTATGTATGTATGTATGTATGTATGTATGTATGTATGTATGTATGTATGTATGTATGTATGTATGTATGTATGTAAGTGTGTGTGTGTGTGTATGTATGTATGTATGTATGTATGTATGTATGTATGTATGTATGTATGTATGTATGTATGTATGTATGTATGTATGTATGTATGTATGTATGTATGTATGTATGCATGCATGCATGTATGTATTTGTGTAAGTAAGTAAGTAAGTAAGTAGGTAGGCAGATGGGTAGGCAGGTAGATATGTAGGTAGTTATGGGTGGTTGGATGGATGGATGGATCGATGGGTGGGTTTGTGAATGGATGGATCAATGGAGATATGTAGGTAGGTAGATAGGTAGGTATGTAGGTAGGTAGGTAGGAAGGTAGGAAGGTAGGTAGGCAGGCAGGTAGGTAGGAGATAGTTAATTAGGTAGGCATTCTAGCGTGCATGAATGTTTGTATGAATGTGCGTGAATATCTGTATACCTGCCTGTCTGTAGGGTAGGTTGTGGTAAAACAGGTGGTCTGCAGGGTGCATTCTAAGACCTATCCGGAGTTCGGTTTGTGAGTGAAAATAAAGTTCCTCATTTGGTTCACTCTTGTCGTCAGCTAAAAGGGAGGGGCAAATACCTCTCAGCTATTCCTCCGTACATTCAGACCTACACAATTTGATGGTCCTAATACTTTCACAAACCCATACCAGATTCCTGTTTCTTGACTGTTTTTGTTTTTATATTTGTTCACTCCTTCTGTTATACCTCTCAACAACACAGAGCCTGGTCTGAATTTAGAGACCATGTGTTGCCCATGCAGCATGATCCCTCTCTCGGCCTGTCTAGTTATTGCAGCGTAACGGTAATACCAATACGTCCGGAACAAGACACGCTGCAGAAGATACCGGATCAGCAAAGCAATGCTCTAACTGTCCGCCTGCCAGAGCTTCCTTCCTAGACCAGTTGTCGACCAAAGCTTAGGGCCTTGTCTGGCCAACGATGAAATTTAGTCTTTAGACTGCATTTCCTTGCACTAGGGTAAGGCGTGTACCCTTCCAATTGCGCTTTTTCTCTCTTTCTCCTGAAGCCGTAGGAACAATTTTAGGTTTCGGATTTTGTGAGCGGCGCACAACATTTAGCGCTAACAGAAATCAGGTTGCACGATCTACAGTCGTACGGTAGCTCAGTGACATCTAAGACCTTGATTCTCTCTCTCCACACACACACACACACACACACACACTCACGCACGCACGCACGCACGCACGCATTCACGCATGCACGCACACACACGCACGCACGCACACATGCACACAAGCATACAATGTAAGATGACACTTAAAGAAGAGCCAATCAATTATCATAAATGCAGTAAAGGATAAGAGAACCGAAGTACCTGGCGTTTTCACCGGTGAAGAGAGGGAGGGTTACCGCACAGGAAATCAATAAAACGACCACTGGCATCTAGTCCTGGCTTAGGTGCTATGGTTCTCTTGGGGAAAGAATCCCAAAACTCGGGTTTCTAGAAACACTAGATTTACGAGCACATACGAACTCATTTGTGTCAGTCTGCATGGATCTTTTTTCTCCCGTTCTATTGTTTTCAACTCACGCATAGTCCATACAGGTGCATGCTATGTCTAGTGGGTGCCAATACTGGGCTGTGCACTTGAATTAGTTTACGTATGGCTAGCTTTCCTTATTACCAGTGTCCCTCGCCATTAAGCGAACCAACTCCGACTTCTGAGGTACTTTTGCTATTTACGTCACCTAGTCAAGGAGGAGAAGTCAACATATTAGTCCATCTGACCGGTGTAGGGTATTGAACTCGCTACCTCGCCAATAGCGCACTGGACGTTTAACAGCTCGCGCTCGTTTCCATTCGGTCATACAGACCTTCCCGGGCCTTCTGCCTGATAAAACAGATGTGACAAGATGTGTGACAGACAAGAACTGGCTCTGTTTGCCGTGCCTGACACATCCTTCATGTATCGCCCTCTCTACGCCCAACGGTCGCGGCTATTATGTCCAGGCTTGAACGCTTTCATATCGGCTCGGTGGTTAAGTCTGCAAATTCACATTGACTAGGTGGCCATTTAACGAAGACATTACGTCATCCACATCAGCAAGTGGACAATTAAGGATAACATCACATTATCAACATCAATGAGAGATCAGTTAACAAAGATATCACATTATCCAAATCAGCACGTGACCAATTAAGGAAAACATCAGATTATCCACATGAATGAGTAGCCAATTAAGTAAGATTTCACATTACACGCATTAATGAGAGGCCAGTTAACGAAGACATTACTTTATCCGCATCACCGAGTGGACAGTTAACGAAGACATTACATTATCCACATCACCGAGTGGACAGTTAACGAAGACATTACATTATCCATATCACCGAGTGGACAGTTAACGAAGACATTACATTATCCATATCACTGAGTGGACAGTTAACGAAGACATTACATTATCCATATCACCGAGTGGACAGTTAACGAAGACATTACATTATTCATATCACCGAGTGGACAGTTAACGAAGACATTACATTATCCACATCAGCGAGAGCCAATTAAGGAAGACATTACATTATCCATGTGATATACATTTTCACAAGAGTAACATGCACTAAAATAATTCCAGGCAATAAAAATAGTTCGACACCGCTCATTCCCAGCAGCGATAATCCGACTTTTTCAGGTACCCATTGTGACGTCACCACCGGAACAATGAAATCTAATTAAAAGCTCATGCGGGAAAAGAAACTGCCTGTTTTTGTGAACCAACCCACACACACAAGACGCAGGAGAGAGTCGATGAGGAAGGGAGTGATAGTCTCTTCAAAATCAACTTAGTATAATGTAGTATAAGTTAGATAGATAAGACAAACATCAGCCCACGACATCGCATTGGAAAAATCTGAATCCTGGCGCCGAAGTGTGGAAGAAATTCATTTTAAATGAAGGTAAACAATATAATTTAGTTTAAATCTTAGTTAGTTGTGAGCCTATCTTCCCAGAAGAGAGTTGGTAAGTAGACTCGGTGAACAGCTGTGGTGAACTAAGAAGTTAATTTAATTGTTATAGTTTATAGATAAACTATTAATTAAGAATACCCATATTGAATGTTATTTTCTCCCAAAAGTAAACACCTGAATTAATGTATAAGCAGGAATCCAAGTGGTACATTTAATTCTTAAGCAACTCAATCTACAATGATTTGGAATGGTGAGTTCTTAAGGAATTTAATTTAGTACAAACTGAATAATATTATACTCAGTTATCATAGTCATAAACTACTGTACATTAGGAGAACTGCAGTGTTTATTTTCTCCCAGCTAAGCAACTTAGTTAATGTATAAAACATTAGACACATGTTATACATTTTATTTCTTAAGCATGAAACTGAATCTACAATGAATTAGAGTGACTTAAGGAACTTCAGATTTCTTAGTACAGTGGTAAGGACATAATGTATATGGCCCACTGGTAAGATTAAAAACTAGTTTACATGTGCCAGCACTAATAGAGAATTTAGTGGAATGTGTATAGTCAAGTAGATTGAGCACATTAGTCAGTAAATTAATTTTTTTACATGAGCACATGGACAACCAAATAGTTTTCTTATAATTCATGAATCTATGAGAACCAGATTCTACAGGTATCATAATTTTGTGTGTTGAGTTAAGGCGCCCATGCAGTGAGTCAAATGTATTTTCAATGTTGTAAACATATGGAATTAATGTTTGTGCCACATCATAATAGTTCGTAACCAACCGCCATGCAAGAAGTATGTTAATTCATAATGCCTGAATGTGAATTGGATATATCACCTAAATTGTATGTATTTTATGAGAACATGTGATAACTCCTGGATTCCATGTTGCTAAATCCTGGATGAATTGCCTAAGTGTGTCTAATGAGCACAATGAGCACTATGACATTGTTGATAACATGTCTGTGAGGATTCATGTGTGAGTTCATCATTGTTAAACAGATGTGAATGTATCATTTCATAAAACCTACCAGCATGCATGACTACAAGTTAGGTTGAAGGATGAGATTCCCTTGTAATGTCATTCTTGGTGAATCTGTGAGTTTATTCTGTGTAAAGCACCTACATATGCATGATTGTCATCCATACAGATATGATTGTGTCTGATGAATGGGTGAGACCTCATTGTGATGCCATATGGTGTAAACATGTTATGTTGTCATTTGGAAATCACATAAGTACCCACTTTACATGACAGTATGAAGGATGTGTGATGAATGATTCCTATATGATCACCCATACCCATATGAATGTGTCTGTGGACTGAGTGAAATTATCATCCATACATATGAATGATGTCAGAGTTGAGTGAGTGAGTGAAGTTACATGCTGAGTGAGAGAGAGGGAGTATAAGCCAACAGTCAATCTCATGATAGCCGGCAATTTTGATGTGGACTGCCATGCCTATCACTAGAGAAATGCTTCGGTGTACCCCATAAACTAAAAAAATAATTTAGTACACTCCGGCGCATAACACCACTTTGTATAAAGTATCATTCATATCCCTATAATCTAGTCTTGTGCTTTTTTTTATGTAGTCGCCAGAACAATTTCAGTGACTTGTCTGTGCTTACTCTTTGACACACCTCTGCCCATTTTTCGCTTTTAACCACCTTGACCAGTTTTTTGAAATAGCTTACTTTTGTGTGCATCTCTCTTTCTAAGTGCAAGCAGGGACTAGGATGACCAGCTATGTTCTTCTTGGCATTTTGCCATCTCCTTACAGCACTACGCTTATCCACCCAAGCCTTCTCCACCTCGAAACTCCACCACGGTGGCTGCTCCCAGCTTTTTTTCCTGCCCTGAAACGTTCTGCGCTTGTCACGTCTTATTTTACTCACCACATCTTGCCCTGTACTGTCATACTGGAACGTCTTTACCTTTAGCTTGTGCTGCCTGGTTCTGCCTTTCTCCACCAATATGCTGCACGGGTGGTGGTCGCTGCCATGGTGTCCTAGGACACCCCATCTACACACTGTAGTGAGTGAAGGTGAAACTAGCGCCAGATCAATAGCACTGTCCTCATCGCCTGGACGGCTTGCTGTCCTGGTGACACAGCCACTGTTAATACAAACCAGGTCGATGGTTTCCAGTGCAGTCTCTAGCTCCTCCCCTTGTGTATTGGAGGAAGTGTTTCCCCATGCTCTGCCTTTAGCGTTGAAGTCACCACAGAAAATAACATTTCTCTCGTGGCCTAATATGCCACTTAAGCACTGCCACTTCTGGGCGTCCATACTCGCATTGCGGACATAAACATTAACCAACACGAATGGTATACTGGAATGAACTCTCAACGCCTGTATTTGTATATCGTCACTGTCCCAACTGGACATGTTTAGCTCTGACGCCACCATGCTGTCGCGAACGAGAATCGCCGTTCCCAGATGTCGTCTGTTGTAGAAACATTTGAAGCCGGCAATTCGGAGTAGCTGATCGCCCAGTCTCGTCTCCTGGAGTGCTACAATGTCGTTCCTGTAAACTAGGGTTTCTAAAATAGAGCCCCGTTGTTTTACACTGGCACAGTTCCAATATAGAATACGGATGTTCCTGAGTCCTAGACGGTGATACTTGAGTCTAAAACGCCTCAAACCACCACGCTTACCTTGCTTCTTTGTCCCTGCGCGGCTACCACGCCGCTTCGTTATGTTGACTGCTGACCGCTCGGAAAAAACACGTTCTTCCGCCATGTTGAAAAAACGTAAACACAGACTGCTGTTGAACCACACACGCTGCTGAAAATTCACTCAAGGATGGCTTCGCTCGATGCACGAACTCCGTAGCACCCGCGCAGATCTTGAGTAGAAACTCCTGGTTTTACATCCTGGCACACCAATTACACGCAAGAGATGAATAAATCCATCCCCTACGCGAAAAAGTTAACGAACACAAAACAACACGACCGTCCGTCGCCATCTTGAAACCGGAAGATCTGAGCATGAGTGGTGTAGTCAAGAATAAGAGCATTTCTGACTTCCAATGTGCTGACCTCACCTGGCAGAGGACTGACGAGGACAAGGGCAAAGCCCTCTTTGAACGCTACCTTGAGCAGAGCAGCCAGACAGACACGGGAGGCCGAAATCTGGCCAAGGAGGTCACCTCAGACAGATGCAAGGCCCAGAACACTTCGGATGAAGACACAGTGACAGTGAAAGAAATCAAGGCTGTGCTTCGACGATCAAAAAACAGTGCTATAGGTCCTGATGGCATAAGATACGACGACATAAATAGGTGTACTGACAATGAGCTAGAGAAACTAGCAGACATGTACAACAACAGTATATGAAGTGCTAGCATCAAGGAGGAATGGTTACACAGCTATCTGATTCCCTTGCCGAAGCCTGACAAAGACCACAAAAAAATTCAGGGATATCGAATTATAACCATGCAGAATACAATAGGCGAGCTGCTGGAGAAGGTAATTGCCAGGAAAATATCAAGCCAACTAGAGAGGCAAGGTGTTTTCCCACCTACCCTGGGTGGGTACCGTCCAAAAAGAGAAACCTGGACCAATGCAGCAGTCTTTGCCCATGATGTCTATGAAGGTTTCCACTCAGGCACTGAAACCGTTGCTGCAGCGATTGATCTTGAGGACGCATACAACAGAGTACCACTGGATTTTTTAATGTTTCAGCTTCTTGAACTAAACGTAAGTCCATTCCTCCTTAGTTGGATCGCTGCAGCCCTCTACCAACGGAAAGTAGTTTTTAGATGTGGCAGTTGGACTTCGGAACCAACAACAATATATCCTGGCCTACCACAGGGATCACCATTATCTCCGGTACTGTTCAACGCCTACACAGTGAGAATCACCAGTGAGCAGATCACTGGACCTGGCAGGACATTGTCGTATGCCGATGATGTTTTAGTGTATCGTCAGGGTAAGGATAGAGAGGAGGTTGCTGTGGAACTACAAACCGAACTCAATCGCATAAGTACTTGGTGTGATGAAGCTGGGGCAATGGTCAACCCAACAAAGGCAACAGTGACTTGGTTCTCGTTGAATAATCATATTGTCAACAATCCAACACCTACTGTATTCTGTGTTCAGAGACGGTGGAAAGAACGCAGGCAATGAATTACCTGGGGATACGGTTTGATCGAAGCCTTGCTTATAATGTGCACATAGACCAGGTGATAACAAAGGCCAAGCGGGGTTTGGCAGCGATGCGGGTGATGGCGGCAGCAAACTGTGAGCAGCGCCATCTATGTCTTCTGTACGAGGGGCTGGTCATGTCTGTTTTGGAGTATGCAATGGCAATCCTGACTCTCAGCCATAAGCAGATAGAAAGGATGGAAAGGATACAGAATGAAGCTATGCACATTATTCTTGGATGTACAAGAGATACAGCATGCAGGGCGATGCGCTACCTTCTTGATTTTCCAACCATTGAAGAGAGAATACAAGTTTGCAGGGCACGCGCCTACCTCAGAATTAACGCAAACACACAACATCCACTGCATAGTGAAATTAGGAAGGTGAAGGGCAACAGGTTAAAAAGAGGACGGTCGTGGATGGGTCAAGCCGAAGACATTCTTCAACAGGTGTGTTCACTTGAGGACTTAGAACCTGGCGAGGAGTGGGTGCAAGTGCCAACAGACTTCTGCACATCCTTTTCAGTTTGCATCCAACTAGATAGAAAATGCAGACAAGAAAATCCGGCTGCTGTTGAGGCTGAAGTACAAGCGTTGATTTTCGAGAATTCGCTAGACAGTGACGCGGTCATCTACACAGATGGGTCGGTCGTCCGACATGTGAGAAGCTCATGGGCCTTTACAGCTCGGGCCGGAGGGAGAATTGTGAAGGAGGACTCTGGTGCTTTCACTGAAACCACAAGTAGCCTGACCATGGAAGTCATGGCAGTAAGTAAAGCAATAACATGGCTCGAGACACAGACATTCACTAGGGCTTGTTTCCTTAGCGACTCAATGAACATGATCAAGAGGATAGAGGAGGGGTCGATCCGAAGAGAATGGTTGCTGCCTCTGAAGCGGTCTCGGCTGGCAAAGATTAGTTTCATCTTCGTGCCAGGTCATGCGGGAGTACAAGGAAATGAGCGGGCTGACAAGCTTGCAGGAGGGCGGACGCGCCATGGACCAGGCTGACATTCTGAATGCTCTACGAGAAGTGAGACTTTTGCGAGAACCAAGTGATGCCTGTGAATCTACAACAATGGCCAGACTGCGGGAGCAGCAAATTAAAAGAGGGGTGGCCAAACAAGAACACTACGCAGGAAGCCAAAGAAGATTGATAAACCAACACAGAACTGGCGTCGTTAGCCGCTACACGCTGCCGGATTTGCTGAGGAGGGGATCCGAGCACTTATGGACTGAATGGTTCGATGTGCAACGAGGATGATCTGTCGACTAACTAACTAACTAACTAACTAGTCTTGTGCGCAAAGCACGAAACAAACCATATCATACAGCACGCATAGCACCAGCATCTGTGTTTGTAATTTAAGCAAAATCCCACTTTGTAGTTCATGTTAACACATATGGTCTATTGTAATGATAATAATGAATTTCAAAGATAATGAGGATGACTGTAATTTAATGAAAATGATATAACCATGATTATGATGATAATGTTAGAATAATGTAATGATTTCTAATGTCATAAACATGATAAGAATGATGATGATTGTAATAACAATGTAATAATTATGAAAATAATGATAAGGATTTTAATTACAATTATTATAAAAACCATGATGATGGTGATGATAATAATCAATATTACATCCATGAGAATGGAAGAAATCTTCTCACTTGAAGCATTTAATGAAGAAGAATACACCTGAAGGCTATACAAGAATAATACCAGAATGTACTTATCTTGTTTAAAAGCAAATACTCATGGAAATGGGAATTGGTTTTTAAAAGCCCTAAATGTATAAGACCCTTTTTCTTTAATAGGAAAAGATGAAGTAGAGAACAAAACTAGTTACAGAAGAGAATGGTCAACATAATTGTTAAATTCCCAATCACTCAAGGTATTACTTCTATAAACCTGAGGACAGGCATAGGTGATGATGAAACTGCACATCTGCTAGTTAAACCTTGAACCCCTGATAGTGGAAGATTGGATTGAGAGCCAACAAGCCAACAACTATGTTGGTGATAACTACATGAAAACACCATGACTATCTTTCTTCTATGTTTATTTTCTCTAAAGAACAGGATCCATTTTATTGTTTTCACTGGTTATGTTCTTAGGCTTTTACATGTAAATTCTAATGTTATATTTCTGATATTATTAGAATTATGTGATTGATGGAATTTCAGGTAGTGGTCTTATTCATGTCAATCCAGACCTGACTTGGTGAAGTTTGAATGCAGCACCTGTTGAGTGAGCACATGGTTGAGTGATGCCCTTCATAGAGTAGCGTCGAACCTTATCTACCTGCAACCATTCCATTTGTCTCATAGGAGAGGTAATCTTTATTTAAATAAGTACCGGCCAAGACAAAGGAAAACAAGAGCCAACTTATGTTCTACTACTCCCAGGAACAATAATACTACAATTGATGATAGCCAGAGTGATTACCAAAGCTGGAAGTGGAGAATCCTGATTGGAGACAGTTCTTTTTTTCAGATCATCCAGACCAGTAAAGGATTAGCTTTACAGGCCACTGCGAAAAAAATCTAAACTGTTAATATCTACCTTGTCATGGGCACATCAAGTCTGTAATATTTAATGTATATGTATATGTCCTTATTTCTATGACAGGAAATTGTAATTTTGAATGCAATTTACAAAATCCATATTTATGTTTATTAAATCATAAAAACTAAGGTCATGTCATGTATTGATTGTATTTTACTTGTCATAATCAAATTGTTTTAAATTACCCTAGATAGAATTAATTAGTTGGTAGAGGAGAGGCAAGGAACCACTTAGGGAATAAATTGGGTATAACAGGGAGTACAACTTTTTCAGTATTTCCTAAAGGTATTCCTTGGTTCTCTAAAACTCTATTTCTGGTCTCAAGAATTGAGTCAGTACAACTAAATTAATTAAACGGGCAGTATCACATTGGGAAAAATGATGTTTCATCATTTATCTCTGTGGGGTTGAGCCATCAATCAAACCCATATCCGACAATCCACATCAGCGAGTTACCATTTATCCACATTAATGAGTGGACAGTTAACGAAAACATTACATTATCCACCTCAGCGAATGACCAATTAACGAAGACATAATATTATTCACGTCAATGAGAGACTAGTTAACGAAGACATCACACTATCCACATCAATGAGGGGGCCAATTAACAAAGATATCACACTATCCACATCATTGAGTGCATATTACATTATAAACATCAGCGAGACGTCAATTAACGAAGACATTACATTATCGACATCAGCGAGTGGACAGTTAATTAAGACATTACACCACCCACATCAGCGAGAGACCAATTATGGAAGACATTACATTATGCACATTACCGAGTAGACAGTTAACGAAGACATTGCATTATCCACATCACCAAGTGGACAGTTAACGAAGACATTACATTATACACATCATCGAGTGGACAGTTAACGAAGACATTACATTATCCACAGCAGCGAGTGGCCAATTAACGAACACATTACATCATCCATATCAGCGGGTGGACAGTTCATGAACACATTACATCATCCACATCGGCGAGAGGCCAATTAACGAAGACATTACATTATAAACATCAGCAAGTGGTCAATTCACGAAGACATTACATTATCCACATCCGCGAGAGGCCAATTAACGAAGACATTACATTATACACATCAGCAAGTAGTCAATTAACGAAGACATTATATTATACACATGAGCAAGTGGTCAATTAACAAAGACATTACATTATCCACATCAGCGTGAGGCCAATTAACGAAAACATTACATTATCCATATCAGCGAGTGGATAATTAACGAATACATTACATCATCCACGTCAACGTGTGTCACAGTTAGTGAAGACATTACATCATTCACATCAGAGAGTGGACAGTTAACAAAGACATTACATCATCCACATTAGCGAGTGGACAGCTCACGAAGACATTACATCAACCACATCTGCGAGTGGACAGTTAACGAAGACATTACATCATTCACATCAGCGAAAGATAGTGGCCATTGTTATGTCATGTTATGAAGTGAGAGGTCTGGAGACGATTGTGACAACCAGGCAGATCGAAGGACTTAAAGACAGAGTTAGACAGAGGAAGAAAATTGTGATGTTTGACAGAGTAGCACAGAAAACAGACAGTCGTGGAACTTATTGATGATGATGGTAATGGTGATGAATAGTGATTATGATGAGGTGACGATAATGATGATCAGGATGATGCTAGTGATGATGATGATGATGATGATGATGATGATGATGATGATGATGATGATGATGATGATGATGATGATGATGATGATGATGATAGAGATCAGGCTGTTGGATTTAATAATAATGAAGATGGCGGTTGTGTAGTTAACATTACCTCACAATGATGATGATGATAATATTGATGATGCTAATGATAATAATGAGGATGCTGATATTATGCTCCTACCATTCAGAACGGTTATATTCTTCAGTAGCAAGCTATTCTACTCATGTGAGTACACTTTTTATGCAATAGGTCACTGTCATTATTTTGAGGCGAAGGGTTCAAATACTGGTATGATAACTGTAGCTTCCAAATTGTGTTTGTGTCTAATATGTTCTCTCGGCTATACATCTTTCTTCTACCTTCTACCAGTGCCCAACAGTACATGTTAATGTGTTTGTATTCTAGTCTGCGTTGTTTGAAAAATGACCCCATGACAAACAAACAGGCCCTGACGTATACACAATTACGAGATGAATAAGTTAAAGGCCCTACGGTCATAGAACGGGGACGATTGTGTTTTGTCGAGTCGGGAGGGATCAATCAAGGAATAGGGAATGACAGCAAGAGAGTGGCTTGAGTGGACGGCAGACTAGTTTCTGCACTGAACTTATCACTGGGCCAAATGTCAAGGATGCCTTTATTGTATTGTGTTGCTATATTTAACAGTTGCGTCATAAAATGTGACAAATAAGGCGACATAGTGGGGGAAACGAACAAGGTAATGAAATAAAGAAAGAATTAATGAAAGTGAGAGTCGATGATGTAATTTCGGTGTAAAGAAGATAATTTCGTGTCCTTTACAGGACGTTGCCATTAAATCTAATGTTTATTGTCTCATTGTGGTTTAATGAATAATTTTAAATTAATTAATTACCTCTCAGTTATCCGTAGAATTCCAGTCGAAATTAATCACAAACTTTGTCGACTTTCAAAAAGCCTTCGACAGCATCCACCGTCCTTCACTTTGGAATCTACTTAACATCTATGGTTTTCCTACCAAATATACCAACGTCATAAAATCTTTCTACAAAGAGACACGTTGCTGCGTAAGAACAGAAACAGGCAACTCTGACTGGTTCTCAGTCGAAACAGGAGTGAAACAGGGTTGTGTCTTATCACCGATGCTTTTTGGAATAGCTATCGATTGGGTCATGCGCAAATGCACAAGCAACACAAATATGGGTATCCATTGGGTTGACAAAATTCTAGAAGACCTGGACTTTGCCGACGACATAGTGCTTTTGAGTTCAACACATCCGGATGCCCAAGAGAAAATAAACCACCTCCAAAATGTTTCAGGGCAAATTGGTCTCCAAATTAACACCACAAAAACAAAGACTATTGATCTTACCAACAGTTCAGATGAGACCAAATTGAACAGCTACGTTCTTGAAAAAGTCAACAGCTTCACATACCTAGGAAGCAAAATGACATCCACAGGGGACTCAACACCAGAAATATCATCTAGAATCGCACTGGCATCTAGTGCCTTCAATAAACTGTCAAACATCTGGAAGTCAAAGACACTCAGCAAACACACAAAACTTAAAATCTTCAACTCTTGTGTGATTCCAGTGTTAACGTATGGATGTGAAAGTTGGAAATCAACGGTAGCTTTAGATAAAAAATTAGACAATTTTGAGAACAAATGTCTTAGAAGACTTCTAAACATCCACTGGACAGACTTCAGAACCAATTCGCAAATAAGACAAGAGACTAAGCAAGATACAGTATCCAATTTCATAAGAAGACGCCGTTGGAACTACATCGGCCATGTACTCAGAATGGACAAGACAAGACTCCCCTACCAAGCCCTCATATGGTCACCGGTAGGGAAAAGAAAACGGGGAAGACCAAGAGAGACCCTGCGTAGAACCATCATTAGAGAAGGCTCATTCAATGGCCAAGTAAATATCCAAGATCTACAACAGATAGCAGCGAACCGCCAGGCATGGAGAGACAGGACTTCTGCCCTATGCGCCGCCTTAGGCTCAAGAGGAAAGACTAACTAAGTTATCCAGTTCTGTGGCGACGGATTTACGGACACAGTTCGTAATCCCGCATACCGCGTTCGACACACACATCTGCGGGTGATTTGGCAGCAGACCACCTTGCGTTGGTTTTTATAAAATGGTATAAGTGCCTATCGTTCAAAAAGCAATGGCAAACTACTAAACGTAAACTTTCCAAGAAATTATATACAGCCAAAAATGCTGGGGTTGATTGCGATGTCCGGTAAATATTATGCAACTAACTTTTTAACCTCGTAGTTATACATTGAGAGAACAGAAAGCTTACTGCCAAACTAAAAAACCTTTTCAACTTACTCACATAGAAACATTTAAACAGCTTTCATATGCGGTATCTGAGTAGAATACATACTGGTCCAGAAACTTGCTCTAAGGCCTTCAGCTGCGAGATACGGCTGAACGCCTCTAAGTCGGGTCCCACGGATGTGAGGGTCTGGCCACCACTCAACTCCTGCTCTTGGAGATGAGATTCATCTCCTGCTGCTGTTAGAGGTTTGATGCTGAGCCGCCAGCATCTGCAGCCTACCTTGTTCCAGACGTACTGGTTATCCTTTCCTCTGGAGTAAACAAGGCAAGGCCTAGAGAGGAAACATGCTGCATGGGAAACACATGTTCTCTGAATCCATGCCCAGGCATTGTGTGGCGGAATTTTTGTCAAATTTCAATCCACATACTTTCGTCTGTCAAAACGGTAATGTGCCACTCACTCACTTTGTATTAAGTGACAAGATAAGATCACACAGACCGAAATATTGGAAAATGTGGGTGGTATGACGGTTTGCTCCATACTCAGTCTTCATAGACGTAGATGGGTAGGCCACATTAGGACGATGAACCATGGTGGAATACCGAAGGACATATATGTGTGTGTGTGTGTGTGTGTGTGTGTGTGTGTGTGTGTGGACGCGAGCATACATGAGCGTGTGTGTGTGTGTGTGTGGACGCGTGCATGCATGTGTGTGTGTGTGTGTGTGTGTGTGTGTGTGTGTGTGTGTGTGTGTGTGTGTGTGTGTGTGTGTGTGTGTGTGTGTGTGTGTGTGGAATTACAGATGGGTAAAAGATCTCGGGGTCCACCTCTAACACGGTACAAAGATGTGTGTAGCCGGTACATGGTTGATAAAGGCATTGATATTGCACCTTGAGAGCAGGTCGGTGCTGGTCACGTTGCATGAAAGGAAGTGATCAGGAATGAATACAAAAAAATGAGAACATAACTGCGGATAAGTGAGAGTGAGGGACGTCAGATGGTGCATGATGGTGGAGATGGCGAAGTGATAACGTGCATGAATTGTGGACGAACATTTATAGGGACAATTAATCTGTTTAGCCCCATTCGCTACCTTCATGGCTTGTAGTTATTATGCCTCTTTTTTAAGCACAGTGTAACAATCTATCTTCTGTCAAATCGGGAATGCGCCAGTAGATAGTTACCCATTGCTTTCTACTTAGCCTAATTTCGTCGAAATCAACGCTAAGTGATATTACTCCATATCGCCCGCAGATGATTTACAACTATCGACCTGGTGTGACGAAGATTTGTGAAACCGCGTCTCACCATTCCCTAAGCCCCAGATCTCGCTCGCGTTTCAATTTCATGTGCGCTCATATCGGGGTGTTTGAATTCATTCCACATACCAGTTAGTTGAAGTTGACTTCTCGCTCAGAAAAGCGAAGGCAAATTACTGGACATAAAAGAGCCCCAAAAATCAACCTCAGGTTGATCCAAAAGTCCTATAAATTACAAGCTACATTAAAAAAGAATATAATGTCGTACGAGAAATATTTGAAACAGAGTGAATAAATTGTATAGGGTGTATTTTTAATGACTGTGCAGTGTTTGAAAATATTGCCAGTCCAAGTTTTGTATTGACCCTCTGTAAAATGCATGCAGCCTTTTGCAAGATGAAAAACATACTGACCAATAAAAAGATGTCAACTGCTACGAAAAAAAAAGTGTTGAGGTGCTGCATAGAGCATGTACTCTTGTGTGGATGTGAAGCGTGGACAATGAGTAGTCACGATGAAAAAAAAAATATGATAGCTGTGGAAATATGATTTCTGAGGAGAATGCAAAGAATAGCATGGGCAGACAGAAAAAAAAAAAAAAACAACAACGAACAAGTCCTACAAGAAACAAATGAAAATCGTAAACTGAATAGAGAAATTAGACGTAGACAGTCAACATTTCTGGACATGTTATGAGAAGAAATGCATTATGGAATGTGGTGACAACTGGCAATATCGAGTGGAAGAGAACAAGGGGAAGACACAGAAGTAAATACCTGGATGGTTGGCCACGTGTCATGGTCGAGACAGGAACACTGAGCTGATCAACGACTCTGGTGATCGAGTGAAGTGGCGAATCATGACCGCCACCTATTATTATCATGACACATGAAGGATGGATGGAAAGTGCATGCAACATAATAGGTAAATACAAAACTTGGATCGGCAATATTTTCAATATCTGCACAGTCATTAAATGTGCATACCTTATATCTAACAGTACAACGCGCAAGATTAAAAGATATAGAGGTATATAAATATCAAAATAAAAGATGCACTACATATGACGTGGCTTTCCAATCAAGCAATAAACATCTCTGAACTCTTTAGCTATACGAAGACTTTTGTTGGTGTCTTCTCCTGTAATTAATTAATTATTCAGGACATCGTTTTTTTTTTAATGTCTCCATCAGTTCTGTCTGGGAAAATGCCATTTTGTTTTTTTCTTTTTCAACAGTAGCTGTCTCATTAGCAATAGTAATGATGCCGTCTGCTATTACTGTTGCTAGGGGTGATGTGTCTTGTTGCTGTTGACAACTGTATCGTCTACAGATACAGGTGACGGTTGAAAGTTGCTAGCTGTATTGTTGCTAAAGGTGCTGTGACTTGTTATTGTTGTCAGGCATATCGTTTGTGTTGCAGAGTTAACTTGTAGGGGCACTTTTTTTTGCATATCATATTTACAGAACATTGCAGTCAACACCAGCAGTTTTCAGCTGCTGTTGATGTCTTGACAAGTTCTACTTTCAGTAGTTTGCCACTGCTTTCTATACGACCAGCTCACATACCCGTCAGAAACCAACACGACGCGATCTGCTGCCGCATCTCGCGCATCTGTGTTTCGTACGGGAGTATACGGGATTATGAACAGCGTCCTTAACCTCAACGCCAGGGAGTCCGGCTTTAGGGACACTGGTACTGTAGAAATAAATGCTCTCTCTGGAGGCCAAGATTCCCCGTGTCATTGAAAGTAGTTAACGAGAGTATCTTGCAGCTTTTGCTGCGGCTGTTTCTTCTCCTTCTACTGCAGTGATTGCTGTTGCTGCTGCTGTTGCTGCTGCTGTTGCTGCTGCTGCTGGTGGTGCTACTGCTGTTTATCTTCCTTCTTTCTTATTTTCTTTCTTTCTTATTTTCTTTCTTTCTTTCTTTCCATCTTCCTTTCTTATTCTTCTTCTTCACATTCTCCTATCTTCTACCTTCTTCTTGTTGTTCTTCTTCTTGTTCTTCTTGTTCTTCTTGTTCTTGTTCTTCTTCTTCTTCTTCTTCTTCTTCTTCTTCTTCTTCTTCTTCTTCTTCTTCTTCTTCTTCTTCTTCTTCTTCTTCTTTTCTTCTCTTCACCCTCCACCTCCTCCTCCTCCTCTTCGTCATCGTCGTCGTCGTCGTCCTCCTCCTCCTCATCCTCCTACTCCTTCTTCTTCTTCTTCTTCTTCTTCTTCTTCTTCTTCTTCTTCTTCTTCTTCTTCTTCTTCTTCTTCTTCTTCTTCTTCTTCTTCTTCTCCTTCTTCTTCTTCTTGCTCAGACAACATCATTGAATGCGCTGTACCCAATTGTGCAATGAGCGATCACTACCCAATATGCTGCACGTGGTCTAAACAAGGAATTAAAACTCCTAAACATAAACACATAAGTGTAAAATATAGAAGTTACAAACATTTCAACCAAAACGCATTTTTACAGGACTTGCTCAGTTCACCTCTAGACAATGTTTGTCAGCTTCCTGACCCGGATGATGCTCTGGAATTCTGGATGAAAACATTTATTGACGTTTTTGATAGACGTGTGCCAATCAAGGAAGTTCGAGTAAAACACCACGTCAAGCCACCTTGGATCACCCAGGAAATACTTGAAATTATGAGAGACAGAGATAAAGCACATAAAAAGCGGGATCTCAGCGCATACCGTACTCTTAGAAACAAAGTTCAATATACCATACGACGGGAAAAGAAAAATTACTTTAAGAACTTAGTAATGGATAAAACAAATAGTAAGGATATATGGAAGGCAATTAACACCTTGACAAACAAGTATAACTTCCGAAATTCTTTACCATCAAATCATATTACATGCGACCAATTCAGTAATTTTTTTCAAACTGACATAGACCAGTTGAAGGCTTCAATACCTAATTCCCCTTGCAACTTATCTTTACTGTCATCGTTTTGCGAGAATAGATGCTCCGGCGATATTCTTTTCGACATACCGCTAATGACAATCACTGAGGTATTCACTTACCTCAGTAACCTAAAAAACACAACCTCATCTGGGTTAGATGGAATCAGCAACCGGATTCTCCGTTGTGCTGCGCCAGTGATCTGTATATCACTAACCTATGTATATAATCAGTGTCTCACCAAAGGCCACTTTCCATCAGCTCTCAAAATCGCTAAAGTGTACCCTCTTCTTAAATCTGGTTCATTGGACAATGATCTCCCTAACAATTACAGACCCATTTCCTTACTATCATCACTATCTAAGCCACTAGAAAAACACATCCATAAAGTAACATTACAGTATTTAGTTCGCAACAAGCTTATTGTTGACAACCAATCAGGATTTCGACCAAAATATTCTTGCCATACGGCCCTAACAAACATGATAGAAAATTGGCACCAGAATATAAACAACAGTCTATGTGGAACTGTGTTTATTGATTTCAAGAAAGCATTTGATATGATAGACCATGTTATTTTAATTAAAAAACTTCAGACAATGAAAATTGGCCCTAATGTAGTCACTCTAATATCATCTTTTCTATCAAACAGAAAGCAAGTAGTATCACATAATAAATGTCTGTCTCATACCACTACCTTCAATATTGGAGTACCGCAAGGCTCTATTCTTGGCCCTCTATTGTTTGCCATATATATTAACGATCTACCTTTACATCTTTCGTCGTCCTGCGATCTATTTGCAGACGACTGTACAGTGTACACAAATGCTGAAAACTGTATTTTATTGGAGTCGTCTTTACAACAAGAATTAAATAATGTAGTTAGGTGGAGCTATTCAAACCGTATGCAAATTAACATCACTAAAACAAAATCAATGTTACTAACAACCAGACAAAGACTTCAAACTCTAAGCTCACACACATCACTTCAACTTCACATCGATAACATGCCAGTAGAAAGTGTAACTGAGCACAAAACATTAGGTATAATCATTGATAGAAACCTAAACTTTAATTCCCACGTTCAAGCGCTTATTAAACAAACAGCGAAAAAGGTCTACCAACTAGCCAAAATTAAAAACTTCCTTGATGAGGACACAAGGAAACTATTCTATACTTCTCATATACAGACACACTTTGACTACTGCTCTACAATCTGGGACGGTTGTTCTAATTCAAACACCAAGCGACTTTACTCACTCCAGAAACGGGCCATGAGTCTAATGTATAACAAACATTTATCTGACAATCATAGCCTGTATAAACGCTTTCAGTAACTACCACTCCGCAAACGCCTGCTTTTCAATAAAGCTAAACTAATTCACAAAATCCTGCATCGGAATGCCCCAAAATACCTTTGGCCATTGTTTAAATATAATGCTAGACACAGTAAACGTTTAAATATATTACACATTCCGAAGCCTAGGATTGACTTATACAAAACAAGCTTAACGTACTCTGCAGCTCAGCTGTGGAACAATCTTCCACAAGAAATCAAAGACATCACCAATCCCTATTCATATAATCGCAAATTACTCGAACACTATCTCAGTACGGATTATCTTCCCCCTTAATAATAGAGATAATAATAATAATAACAAAACCCTAGTATAACAGCCAGTCCCCTTTTGGTAGGCCAGTATATTCCACATGGCTAATAACAAGTGTCAGATCATTATCTAATTTTACTGTGTCGTGTAGTCTTGATGTTCGCATTTTGCCCATGCCTTTATAATGCATATCTTTTATATTGTTGCTGTTCTCTGTTAGCCTTGAATGATGTGTGAATGAAATAATGTATGAAAGAGAGTGATAGAAGGGCAGAATGTTAGACGGGCCTGCGTGCCCAATTCTTAACCCTTTGAAAATAAAGTTTGTTCTTTCGTTCGTTCGTTCTTCTTCTTCTTCTTCTTCTTCTTCTTCTTCTTCTTCTTCTTCTTCTTCTTCTTCTTCTTCTTCTTCTTCTTCTTCTCGTCCTCTTATGCCTTCTCCTCCTACTTCACCTTTTGCCTGGTCAGTGGATATTCACGACCATGAACGTCTTGCACTCCCAGCCATCTGACACCCTAAAGAATTCCATATTGCATACACCACCACGTATTACCTTTTTGTGAAAGCTGTCAATTGTCCCATACTTCTCCAATACATGGACACATTTTCTCATCCACCGACCTAACCGAGATGTTCTACAAATCCCACGTCTATATATATCTTCGACAAGCTGCCCAGTATCACACTCAGCGGTCAAAATATCGCCGGAATGTCTGCATAGACTAGTGGTTTTACGAACATAAACTGCCTCTTGTGATCTCAGTCCAACGCGTTGGTTCCACCAGACGGTCAGTTGGATTTAAGCGTTGAATTCTCGTACTTGACTTGTTAGCATTTATTAAAAATACCTCTTAAGTTGAATACGAGGTAGTAAGTTAACAGAGAAAGTTAACCCTCACACAAAACCAGGCTGCTGCTGTTGTAGCACATTGAGTTGAGTTGAGTCCAGAATCAACATCACAGTACTGGCAATATTCTCATATGTGCTCCGTCCTCATCTGCAACAGCCAGCAAAGAGTCCTAATACTAATTGTACCAGTAGCTCTCTGACTGTATGTCTGTCTGGTCTTACTTCAGAGTCCTTAGTGTCAGCCAGATCCTCTGGTCATACCCTGCAGCCATTATCTCCAAACCGTGATGATTTATCTGTTATTCTGCACTCTACATATGATTCGAACGGGCCTCGACCACGTCTGCCTTATCATGCACCAATACCCGACTAAAGCCTACAGACCCAGCCAGTCTGTCTGCCTGCTCATTTCCCACACCAGCATGTTCTGGAGAGAAAACGAATTTCAACAGATGATCTCTGTATGTGGACTACACTCGAGGTCAAAACGAGCGAACGTAACAACTGAATGTATGTACATCTCCTCTGAACAGAAAACCCTCATCATTGCTATAACATAAGTTAGTTAGTCGTTAGTTAGTCACGACTAACTAACTTAGTTCAGAGCAATGATGACGGTATTCTATACAGAGAAGATATGCATAGAAGGTTTACAGATGTGGTCTAAAATAAACCCAATCCTAGTATAGTTTAGTCTAGTGTAGTTTAGTTTAATTTTGTTTAGTTTATTTAGTCGACGGATCAACATCACGGCATACGGGTGTAACCCATAAGTACTCAGTTCTACTCCTAATTCAAGCCTGAGTCCGGAGAATCTCAGCTCATTGCACGAAGTCCGTTGCTCCGGCGAAGATCCTGTAATACTTTGTGTAGATTTTTAACTCGAAATTTTGCCCCGGCAGCGCCGTTAGACTACAGTTATTCGATTTCCAACTGCCAAGGGGCTGTTTTACGAGCGCAACAATGCACACGGGCGTCCGATCTCACTACCCAGAGACCAGGGGAAATTATGTAACTAGAAGTCCATGTGAAAAATATCCCGGCCCTCATAGGGGCTTAAACCCTGAACCTCCAGCACTCGAGGCGGGCACCCTACCCTCTGGGGGTGGGGGGGGGGGAACAACAAAACACCCAATCCTAACTGTCGCCAGACACATCGACCCCATAAATTCACCACCCATTAAAGAGAATTACAATAGTAAAGCAAGACACTGAAAGATCAACCGTGACTTCAAGAACATTAACGGTAATTGAGTTGTCTTTGCACACGAAGGCGGTAGCTTTCGGTTGAAGGATTTTAGATTAAAACTGCTCAGAACAATTCTATAAGAGAAACGAGATAATACAATTGATTCAGTATTACGTGCTAACACGAACACGACAATCTATTGGTTATTTGCTCACAAATTGAGCCGATATTCGTCTGATTAGTACTCTTCTATAAGATTGTAGAAGTCGAGATGGACGAAAACAAAGAGCGCTCGTTCTTAAACTTCAGGTGCGCTGGTGGTAGTTTGTTTTTTATTTATTTATTTATTTATTTTGTGTGTGTGTGTGGGGGGGGGGGGGGGGGGGGGGGGGGGGGGGGAGGGGTCAATCCCTACACCGGAATGTACTGATTAAGCACCGAAGGATAATATGTCGCTACGATATATCGCCATACCAGGGTTATTGTGTTATTTGTTTTGTTTTGTGGCAACTTCCACAATTTCAGTGGTCATCTTCCATCCATCATGTGCTGCCTATAGTACCTTGAGGTGTAGGACCCGAAGGGGGAGAGGAGAGGGGATCTTGACCATGAGGAATTAAGGCCGCCTGGCTAGTGCAGTCGCAGGAAACTGTGAAAGTTAGGGTTTTCTTTTTGCCCCTGAAAGAAAAGGAAAACAAAAAACATTCACACCTTTTCCTGAAGGAAAAGTCGTCACTCTAACCACTCGGACAGCTTCAATGGCCAGTGAACGGAAGTGTACATTGTAATACGTGTTAATTTGATTGTGTACCATGTTTGGTCCACAACTTTACTTTTTTTTTAATTGGGGGAGGGGGAAAGGGGGGGGGGTCAATAAAATTAATTATGTTGCACTTAAACATTGACTTATGCGTCAGAAAACAATGACAAACTACGGAGCGTAAAATGATAAGTTTGTAAAACTGATTGTGTCGATTGACCTATAAAAATAGGTGGCTTACACCATATACTATTTTAAATTTATGTCTGAAGGCATGAACAGAGTTCTTTATTTCTGTACTTGATGCTGATGTGGAGTATTATTAATACATGGCATTGGTAATACCTTTGGTAAGGATTGCTGTCACGCCCTGTTCAGAGCCCATTCCCCACTGGTCCCAGCCTGACATCCAGCTCACACCTGTCACGCCCTTTTCAGAGCCCATTCCTCACCCCCAGACACCGGATGTGAAGGCCGGCAAACCCAGACGAGGTTAACCGATTCGGCGTCAAACCAATCGGTAAACTAGGGTATGCCTACCCAGCATGTGTAGACAGTATTCGGCAGACTACGTGGAAGAAATCAGGGACATTCAACGGGCAAGACGGCGATTACCTGCAAAGTGTTGTGGAACGTAATGAGCACGACAAGGCACGTAGAGCGCCCTGGTAATCCACTGCACCTGTATTCGTCTCCAGTCGTTGTGACTTGTCTTGCCACTGGATTCAAGTGGACTCAGGCGAGAGAGTGTGGTTGATTTAATCGAATTCATCGCGCAAGTCATTCTTCATCCAACTTCAACGTGCTGATAATCATGCGCAGTCATGCTTCGCCATCTCTTACGTTTACCGTAGTATCGGATAACGTCTGCGTTCTTGGCCTAACTATACCACGTGATCGAAATATCCAATCATTTATCTCCCTGTACTCCTTGGCTTTTCTCCCTATCAGGATGGCCAGTTGGTATTAAGATTTCCAGGTTAATTCTCCTCTAAACATGACCAAAAAACCTTGGTTGTCTAGGTATAATTTCTCTAACTAGTTTACGGTTTGTGTCTTCTGCTTGATAAGACAGATGTGATCAGTGTCCTTTGGAATCGTGCGTATAGTGTGAAAGAACAGAGAAATCAGGGATATAATAATGCGACAGGGAATAATCAGAAGATCTGGCCAACGCTCAGTACTCAGAGATAAAGCCAGACTGACACAATAATCAGATTGCATCTATTATCACTAATATTCCATCTTCGCTGGTTGTTGAAGATTAAGACGGAGTACTGGTGGAAATGTTCTGAGGGCTGTGATATCGGTTCTAGTCCCAACTCAACTCAATTTTCCTACTTGAAGGACCATCAAATTCGTTTGACTCTCCGTCAATGGTAGTCTTGGCATTTCTCTCAGAAACCACACTTGTGCTGCCCTCTGATGTATGCCTACTTGGTGTTTATTGCCACGGTTTACATGGATATGTGGTTCACAAAGCAATGGCAAACTACTGAAAGAAAACTTTCCAAGAAATCAAAAACAGTAAACAATTCTGGGGTAGACTGTGACGTCCTGTAAAGGATATGCAATTAAGCTTTTTACATGGATAAAAAGGCGTTGGCTCTTTCTATCACCGTATCATCTTTTCTCTCACTGCAATTGGCAGCGCATGTGTTGTTCATCTCGTAAAATGCGACTTCTATCCCGGCTGTTCTGTTTGTAATCTCTACAAGGTAACTGGCTTTGTATACTCGTGGCTAGATTGGTCTTCCGTTACAGTGTTGACAGGACAGCTACCTTACGGCCTACTCTTTGCTTTTTCTAACTGTCGTGAGGTGTGTAACACGCAAATCTTACACACGGAACCTCTTGCTTTTCGTCCTTATCCTAGAAGGCGATGTATCCAATCTGACTGCCCAATAGATCAGAGGATGAGTGATATCATTAGCTATCAATGGTTCTTGCGAAAATGCCCAGCACCATGCAGGTGTCGACCCCTGCATCTTCGGATCCTGCAGCGGGCACCCCAAGCGCTCAGCCACAGCTTCTTTCATCATTGCAAACTGATTCCAACCCGAAAGTTTGCCACTAAAGCCTGCCTCGGGACATTTCCAGATTCCGCGACGTGGAGATAGTCATTATGTTGAGATATCCCATTTCCTTTCTTCAGGCCAGCAACCAGACTGCAGGGCATCATTCTCAGGTGTCTGTCTCGTGATCCTAAATTATGTGTGTTTCTTCTCTCAGTAATGTGCTGCTGTTTCCGCTGTCAAAGAAAAGTGTACTCCCCTTTTGGCCTATGAAATAATGTGCTTCAGTTTCAGTCTGAGAAATATATATCCCAGTTTTCGTATAAGAAAAATATGCTTCACTTTTCGGATAAGAAAAATATACTTCACTTTTTGTCTAAGAAAACTATACTTCACTTTTAGTGTTAGAAAACTATACGTCACTTTTCGTCTAGAAATATATACTCCAGTTTTCGTCTAAGAAAAATATACTTCACTTTTCGTCTATGAAACATATACTTCAATTTTCATTTAAGAAAACATACTTCATTGTTCGTCTAAGAAAATATACAAACAAACTTCAAATGAAAACCTTAAATGTGTGTGTGTGTGTGTGTATGTGTGTGTGTATGTGTGTGTGTGTGTATGTGTGCGTGCGCGTGCGCGTGCGTGTGCATGTGCGTGTGTGTGTTTGTGTGATATAGTTCATAATGCGTTCAATGCAAGCTCTCCAGCGCCGATAAAGTGCTCGGATTCCTGTAGAAAACATTCTCTTGTTCGGGTGTACAACCATTCATGCATCATCTGCTCTTCATCGGACCTAAAAGTTTTGAAACTTCCTACTCCACGCATACACTTGTTGGACTGACATGCATGCATCACCCATCTGAATCTTCATTCGCCGATTAATTTCTATAGGTGTCACCCCTTCACTAATCAAAAGATTGATAACAGAAAGCTGCTCCTCTTTGGTGCGTGTTAAAAGTGAGGCGGCCATCTATAAACTCTCCTTATGATGTCACGGTGTTTGTCTGCACCGTGATATCAAGTGCTAACTCTTCTTGACATCATTAACAACAATATTGACAGGTTACAAGAGAATGGCGTGGTTATTGTATTTTCTGTCACACTTTTATGGTTTTCTTTTGAAGCCCCCTTGTGCTTCACTTTTCGTATAAGTAAAATATACGTCACTTTTCGTCTATGAAAAATGTGTTAAGTTTCTGTAAAATATTTTCCATTTCCTTGAGTTGAGTTGAGTTGAGTCAAGAACCGACATCACTGCACTCGGGACATTCCCATACGTGCTCAGTCCCCTCGTTCAACAGCCAGCGAAGGGTCATACTACTAATCGTTCCCACCGCTATCTGATTAAATGTTCTCCTGGTCTTCTCTCTCAGTTTTGAGATTCTTCCAGATCCCCCGCAATCTCATTCTTTCCACATATGGGTTCTCAATCTGTTCTTCCGCCTTCTCCACCTGATCCCACAAGCGCACGACCACCTCCCCCTTGTCTATAGGCAAGATACCACCAAGAGGTGCATTCCCTGCTAGCCGATCGGCCTGTTCATTCCCCCGTACACCCGCGTGGCCAGGGCAAAATATCCATACAGTTCTCACAATCTGTGACCTCTGAAGCGACGAGAAACATTCCACACGAAACATTCCTTTCTCCACCTTGCTAAGCATATTCTTTGAATCTCGTAATGAACACCACGTGTGTAGTCTCCTCTAGCCACCGGAATGCCGCTGTTACTGCCTCAACTTCCATTCTCATGCTGGAGGCCGTAGTCTCATATGCCAGGCTCTCCTGTTTCAAGACTCGTCCATTAGCCAGCCACTACGTCTGTTTCTCACCACTGACTCATCGGTGTAGATGACAATGTCACCTTGATATGTGTTGCTCTGGATCAGCTGTTGCACTTCAAACTCACTTCCATTTCCTGTAAATGAAGAATATACCTTAATTTTCGTGTAAAAAATATAATTCAATTGACCTGTAAGAAAATTGTAATTCAGCTTCCATTTAAGAAACGTGTACTGTGATTTTAGTATGAGAATAATGTATTGCAATCTTTGTCTAAGAAACATCCGCTCCAGTTCACGTCTATGTAAAATACGAGTATACTTTAATTTCTGTCTAAGAAACAAATATACATCAGTCTTCGCCTAATAAAACTATACTTCGTTTCCCGCCTAAGAAAATTATATGCGCAGTTTCCGTCTAATAAAAATATATGCCACTTTTGTCTAATAAAAATGACCTTCATTTTCTGTATATGAAAAGACTTTTCTTTTTTTCGGGTTAATAAAAGTTTACTTCAGTTTCAGTCGATGAAAAATCAACTTTATTTTCCGTATAAGAAAAATGTACTTCAACGTCAGTATCTCGTACACAAATGCATTTAAGTTTCCATCCAAGAAAAATGAGAACCGAATTCGTCTAAGAAAAATAAATATAGCTTCAGTTGTCGTCTGAGAAAATTGTGCACTAATTATCTTCCCAAGGAAAATGTTCAAACCCACACAACGACACATGAAATACATAAAACCTTCACAACTGTTTTTGTTTCTTCTTCTTTTTTTTTTTTAAATTTCAGGCAATCAACCCGTTCGCTAAACCTTTATTAAATCCTTATCGTAAAATATGACAATCATTGCTCTTTCGGTCGCTTAACCCTTTTAATAGACAAGAAACATATTTTGTGAACCATTTTAGTAGCTAATAAAGTTGCATTATGGCTTGGTTAGTTTTTCCAGTGCTTTTATTTACACAACAGATTGCTTCTCGGCGTTTTGGCTGAAATCAAAGTAAGATCAGACGAAATTAGTGGTTTTAAATTAGTTTGCAAGTGCTAACGCACTTCTTTCTGAACGAAAATTATCATCTCGAACTTTCCAGATAAGGGAAAACATTTTTTTACACGTATTCCAATCTTTTGAAATATTTCCCGTTTGTGGTAATTGTGTTCGTTCTCAATCGTGCGTAATACCCCCTATGTTCTACAGTGACATTTTGGGAAAACAAGTTGACCGTTGCCAAAGGGAAAATTTCCGACTTTTAAAATCGTAAGACCTGTTATTGTGTAATTTTTTCCGGATTTTGTGGTGATATTCGTTGGATTTGATATTCTGGATATTTCCCCGGAATTATTATCTGGAACAACAAATTTCAATATGTATTCGAATATAACTGAAGTCGGGATCTCGATAAATGACTATGATGTCCAGCTACTTCACCAGTCCGGAACGATAGTGTGTTCCATAACTGGTCCCGGGGCGGCTGCTAAAGCAACACCTGCACTTATTATGAGTGCCCTAACTGGTCCAGGAGGTGTACCTTTTGGGGGAGTCGTCGACCTGCATAGGTTCGAAGTTCCCACTAGGTGGTACTTTCACCTGTCAGCAGAGGTTCAGAAAGCCGTGTATGACAAGATACACGGCAAAAAGTTTTCTCTACCAAGTCTAGGGATAGACATATCACTACAACATCTAGACAAAGAAAGGGACAGGCTGACCATCCACTGGCTACCTGTCACGATTGCTCCTCAAGGAGTTAAAAAACTAGTGCACAGTATTACAGGAGACGACAAGGCTGAGGTCTTTAGGATAAAGAATGGGGCTGGCAAGTGGGGAGTGCTCTGCAACCCAACGAAGGAAGTCCCCCACTATATACGGATCTACACTCCCGGTATTACAAACAATAACCACAGAGTGTTGATCACGATGCCGGGGAGAAAGACCGATTGTCCAGCGTGTGGCCAAAACAACCACTGGGCAAATAAATGCCCTAGTCGACGACAATCGACGACACCAATAGCAGCAGCAGTAAGTGTTCAAAGCCAAGAAGATTTCCCACCGCTCGAAAGAGAAACCTCTCCACAGGGAGAGATTGAGCTGACACAAACCTTCAGCAGTCAAATCAACACACAAGAAAATAACACACAAGAAAATAATACACAAGACATAAATCCAAGGAATGAAGACTCTGACGGTTTTCAAGTCGTCAGCAAACCAAAGAAGAGAACATGGGCTAACAGAAGACCGCAGTCAAAACACAGCGACGACACAGAAACAGACGACTTATCACTGCCAAAGAAAGAAAAAGTCAAAGCCACTATAGGCAAGACAAAGGAAACTGAACAAGAACAACAAGAGGAGACACAAGTACAAGACGAAAACGACACATACAGCATACCAGACACTCTCTTCGTAGACACAGACACAAGTGATAAGAACGAGGATCAAGATGATCCTCCCACACAAACTTTTGATGCTACAGACTTGCTTCGCCTAAATGTACTCATCACGGATAATAATTTTGCGTGTGATTCTATACACTTATTATATCTCATTCATTTGATTTTACTTAAATTATAATGACTAGTGATTTAGTTATTATTACTTTAAACATTTGTGGTATACGTACAAAATTACAACATATTATCACACTAATAAACAAGCACAAACCAGATTTTCTACTACTACAAGAAACAAATATATGTTCAAAAACATTCGCACAACATATCACCACACAGCTAGGCCTCAGACATTCATGCTTTAGTTTAGGCACACACAAAATTGGGTCAGGAACAGCTATTCTGCAGACATCAGACAGGTGGGACATAATTAAAACACACACGGATAACCATGGACGAATCTCCATAATACAGGTAGAAAACACTATACATGCATACACCATAGTGAACATACATGCACCACCAAATTACAATCATCAACCAAATTTTTACCAAGAATTAGACACCTTACTTATACAAACATACAGAGGGCAAAATGTTATCCTTGCAGGGGATTTCAATTTTGTACTCTCAGATTTGGATATCGTAGGGGCAGGCAAAGCAGGAATCAAGACACAATTAAGGAGAAATGACAGAAATGGAATACATCAACTGGATATACTAAAGAATACCCTAGACACACACAATTTAATAGACGCTTTCCGATACAGACACCCTAATAACATTGCAACAACACACAAAAATAGGGCTTACAATAGATCAGCCAGATTAGATAGAGTATACACACCTTCAACACACCAAATAATACACACAAAACATCTACAAGAGACATTACAATACACAGATCACAAAGCAGTACTAACACATATCACTACAGACACTACAAACACAAGGCCATCAAAAAGAACACCACATTGGAAGTTCAATAACTCCTTACTCCAAAATACAGGTTATTTACAACATGTGACACAACTTATTCTAACATACACTAATAGTACACCCACGGACAACATAACACAAATTTGGGATTTACTAAAGAATACAATACGGTATAGAACACAACAGTTAGCATCCATCATACATAAAGACAGACTACAACAAGAACATATCATAAAGACAGCAATACAACTCACAAAACAGACTGACAGGAATGCACCACACCTAAACACACTAGAATCACAATTAGAACAACACCAGCAACACACATTCCGTGGTGCACTCCTTCGAACTAAACTTACTAACATATCAGAAGAAAGTCCCAATAGACAGCACCTTGCATTAGAGCAAAACATTCAACGCAACAGACAAATAGGAGCAATAACAGACATGCAAGGAAACACACAAACAGAGACAGTACATATACTAGAAACATTCCAACAGTACTACACTGACCTATATACAGCAGAACCCGCCAACACACAAACACAAAATAGGTTCCTAAAATACACAAAAAAATTGTCAGACACAGATAAAGACACACTAGACACAGAGCTTACATTAGCAGACATAACACATGCACTCAATCAAATGCAAAAAGACAAAACACCAGGACCAGATGAACTCACAGTAGAATTCTACCAACACTTCTTTCCTATTCTAGGCAATTTCCTTCTAAAAGTCTACCAAGAAGCTTTTAACAAACAAGAACTCCCAAACACTTGCAATATGTCATATATAACACTCATACCTAAAGACAACACAGACAAAACACAGCTGAAAAACTATAGACCCATCTCCTTATTAAACACAGACTACAAAATTCTAGCAAAATCACTTGCAAACAAAATTAAAAACTTCATGCCATCACTCATCCACCCAGACCAACAGTGCAGTATTCAACACAGAAACATACACCAACATACACACTTCATTAGAGATTTCATTACATACACCCACCAGAAAGACTGTCAATCCTCTCTCTTATCTTTAGACCAGGAGAAGGCCTTTGACAGAATCTCACACTTATACTTACACAAAACACTAGCACACTGTAACATTGGACAGTACTATAGACAGTGGATAGAAATATTGTATAAAAATCCTGAAAGTAAGGTACTGGTGAATCATTCACTCACTGGCAGTTTCAGAATCAATAGATCTGTCAGACAAGGGTGTCCACTATCACCAGTCCTATATGTACTAACACTAGAACCACTCTTAGAAGCAATTAGACAGGACACTAACATTAAAGGTACATTTATACAAGGGTCTGGAGAGCGGAAATTAATTGCTTATGCAGATGACACCGCTTTCTTCCCTACAACCAACACTTCCATAACGAACATACTTCACACCTTCAGACAGTTTGGTGAAGGAAGTGGGGCCAAAATAAACATACAGAAGTCTAAAATAATGGGTCTGGGGAAGTGGAAGAATAAAGCAGATTTCCCCCCGGATCTAACAGTCACAGATAACATGAAGATTTATGGGATCACTTTTCCATCCAATCCCAGAAAAACACACACAGGAACATGGCAATCACTGACAAAACAAATTATAGACATACTACATAGGTTCAAATACAAGACATCAACTATTTTTGTACGAAGCACTATTGTTAACACCTTCATCTTTCCTAAAATACTATATTTAGCCACAGTGTTAGACCCCCCAAAACAAACAATCACAGACATAAACAAACACATCAGACAATTCATCTTCAAAAACACAATCCACAGTATAAAGCACAAGACTTTAATACAAGAGAAGACTAGAGGGGGGGGGGGGGGTAGCACTACAGGACCTTAACACAAAAATACAAGCATTAAGAATCAACCACATAGGACGCATCATCAATCATCCAGATCAACACTCGCTAGCATTATACTATATTGCAATTAGATTACACAGAATTAAGAAAATAGACAAAACAACACCGCACTATTACGGCACACTACCGCACTTCTACAGAACATGTATGCAAGCAATTCAAGGTAATGAACACTTAATACAACAGACAACCAAGCAGATATACAAATATTTAGTACAACAACAAGCCCCACCACTACACCTGAGAATCAAAAGAGGATACAAATATCACATGAAAGACTACAGCTGCACCTTCACTAACTTACACAACAAACATATCACATCAAAATCCAAAGAAATAACATACAGGCTAATTTATAATATGACCCCGACAACAGAGAGAGCTGCACAAACATCCAAGCAAATAGCCCCATGCAAATTATGCAGACAAAATATTCAGGAAACAGAGGACCATCTCTTCTATGAATGCCCAACAATCACAGCCACTAAGACTGCACTGCAACAATTAATAGAAACACACACAAACAAGAAAACTGACGCTTATAAAGCCATTTTCCTAAATACAATACCCACAGCCACAAAAGACAAACACACTAAACTTCTTGTTGCACTGGCGGAGTATAGAAACGTAATATGGTCGAGTAGAAACTCGGCCACCCACAATCACCAAACAATACAACCACACACACTAGCAAAGATTTTTCAACAGAAAATCGCCCAGCTATTCGCAGATTAATAAACAAGAGCCACCCCCATCAAGTTTCACACTACATAACATACATGTTCAAACACACACTCTCACAGTATATTTCTATACTCCGCATGTGTACCACTAAGCCCAATCATTGGGGAACAAAGCGCCAAATAACTGAATAAATGTCCCTTCTTTGTTACTGAGTCCCGGGGCCCAACCTAGACAGAACAATGGGACGGTGGCCTTTGTGAGTCAGTGGTCTTGTCGACCGACGGTTGACCTCGGTCGGAACAGCTCAGGTAAACTCTTTAGTGAACCTAATAAATTCCATTCTCTTTACGCTCTCTCTCTCTCTCTCTCTCTCTCTCTCTCTCTCTCTCTCTCTCTCTCTCTCTCCTCTCTCCCCCCCCCAAACATGAATGACTATACGCTGTATTCGCAATGTAAAAGCCTGCTTTTGTACATAATAAACGGGATATTTATGTATATGCTGTATTCGCAAATGGACAATTTAACAAATTACAATCTGTTTACGCGCTCTCTCTTTATCCCTCCCCCTCCTCTCCCCCTCCCCAGCTCCCTCTCTCTCCCTCCCTCTTTGTTGACCGCTTTCCCGGTCCCAACCCAGCCCACCACAAGCAAATCCTGGGCACTTGCGATTAAGTCGAGGGCTGTCATTCAGCAATAATATTGAATTCACTTACAGGAAACTAAGCTTACATGAGGCTGCCTGCAGTATAAAGATTGGGGCGGCTTTTGCCGTTTCGACCTTGACACCAACATTTCATTTAATGTATATATTGTGGGTGTGGAAGAGAACGCGTGGTGTGTTGAAGGTTTATAAGCGTGTGAGAATGATGGGTTTAGAGTGAACGAGGGGAAGGAATCATCACCACATCATAGTCGTTGTTGTCTCCGTCATCATTATCATCACCATTATCATCACCATTACCATCAATCACGTTAGAATGGGATGACTGAAAGCGTACGTCATTATCATAACTGTATATGTATGTTTTTGTTTCATTAACGCATGTGACATAACACTAACAAACGGCAACGCTCTGTAATATACACAAACAAAGAAACACGCATTGCACCTTGTAAATATACATTGCTTTGTATGAGGGCCACCCACTATTTAAAGAAAATATATTTACATTAACGGCGAAAAAAATAATTCCTTTATTTGTAAGGCATATTGATATATGCCAAGAGAAAATCAAATGTTTGTCTCACTTCTCCACACACAAAAAAAAATGAAATCAAAGTTTTCTTTCGATTTTGCAAATCTGTAAGGAGTGGAAAATGAGAGCCCGCAAAACATTTAAAATAAAAAGAAAGCTTGCTCGCAAGATGAAGCAAAACAGACCCATCCCTCAATGGGTTCGTATGAAGACCGGAAACACAATCAGATACAAAGTCCAAAGGCCACACGGAAGGCGTACTAAGCTCAAGATGTAATCTCTTACATTCTAGAGTTTGGCTCCTAACAATTGTTTACATTGGTTTGTGCTTTGTGCTACTGCATCCAGTTTGGCTGCAATAAAATTTTCATTCTGAAAATAAAAAAATTTAAACAAATATTTAAAAAAAAACAACATAAAATTGTTATTAGTTCATCTGCACTTGATCTGACCAAGGTCACCAGCAGAGGTCGACATCTGAATGACACACAGGGACGTGAAACCTCAATGGGCGGCTTTGACCCCTGGGGAACCGCGAGTCCTTATTATACAAAATAAAACGTGATTTCTTACTGTAAAAGAGTAAAATGACGCTTTTATATGCAGTAATGCTCATTGGGTGTACGATGCTAGTGCTGTCTTGTTATAGACTAATCGTGACTCATTGGGTGTATGATGCTAGTGCTGTCTTGTTATAGACTAATCGCGACTCATTGGTTGTACGATGCTAGTGTCGTCTTGTTATAGACTAATCTTGACTCATTGGGTGTACAATGCTAGTGCTATCTTGTTATAGACTAATGGCGACTCATTGGGTGTACAATGCTAGTGTCTTGTTATAGACTAATCTTGACTCATTGGGTGTACGATGCTAGTGCTGTCTTGTTATAGACTAATGGAACTCATTGGGTGTGCGATGCTAGTGTCTTGTTATAGACTAATGGAACTCATTGGGTGTACGATGCTAGTGTCTTGTTATAGACTAATCGTGACTCATTGGGTGTACGATGCTAGTGCTGTCTTGTTATAGACTAATGGAACTCATTGGGTGTACGATGCTAGTGTCTTGTTATAGACTAATGGAACTCATTGGGTGTACGATGCTAGTGTCTTGTTATAGACTAATCATGACTCATTGGGTGTACGATGCTAGTGTCTTGTTATAGACTAATGGCGACTCATTGGGTGTACAATGCTTGTGTCTTGTTATAGACTAATCTTGACTCATTGGGTGTACGATGCTAGTGCTGTCTTGTTATAGACTAATCTTGACTCATTGGGTGTACGATGCTAGTGCTGTCTTGTTATAGACTAATCTTGACTCATTGGGTGTACGATGCTAGTGCTGTCTTTTTATAGACCAATGGCGACTCATTGGGTGTACGATGCTAGTGTCTTGTTATAGACTAATGGAACTCATTGGGTGTACGATGCTATAGTCGTCTTGTTATAGACTAATGGCGACTCATTGGTGTACGATGCTAGTGCTGTCTTGTTATAGACTAATGGCGACTCATTGGGTGTACGATGCTAGTGTCTTGTTATAGACTAATGGAACTCATTGGGTGTACGATGCTAGTGTCTTGTTATAGACTAATGGCGACTCATTGGGTGTACGATGCTAGTGCTGTCTTGTTATAGACTAATGGAACTCATTGGGTGTACGATGCTAGTGTCGTCTTGGTATAGAGTAATGGAACTCATTGGGTGTACGATGCTAGTGTCTTGTTATAGACTAATGGCGACTCATTGGGTGTACGATGCTATAGTCGTCTTGTTATAGACTAATGGAACTCATTGGGTGTACGATGCTAGTGCTGTCTTGTTATAGACTAATGGAACTCATTGGGTGTACGATGCTAGTGTCTTGTTATAGACTAATGGAACTCATTGGGTGTACGATGCTAGTGTCTTGTTATAGACTAATGGCGACTCATTGGGTGTACGATGCTAGTGTCTTGTTATAGACTAATGGAACTCATTGGGTGTACGATGCTAGTGTCTTGTTATAGACTAATGGAACTCATTGTTTGTACGATGCTAGTGTCTTGTTATAGACTAATGGAACTCATTGTTTGTACGATGCTAGTGCTGTCTTGTTATAGACTAATGGAACTCATTGGGTGTACGATGCTAGTGTATTGTTATAGACTAATGGCGGCTCATTGGGTGTACGATGCTAGTGTCTTGTTATAGACTAATGGCGACTCATTGGGTGTACGATGCTAGTGTCGTCTTGTTATAGACTAATGGAACTCATTGGGTGTACGATGCTAGTGCTGTCTTGTTATAGACTAATGGAACTCATTGGGTGTACGATGCTAGTGCTATCTTGTTATAGACTAATGGCGACTCATTGAGTGTACGATGCTAGTGTCGTCTTGTTATAGACTAATGGAACTCATTGGGTGTACGATGCTAGTGCTGTCTTGTTATAGACTAATGGAACTCATTGGGTGTACGATGCTAGTGCTGTCTTGTTATAGACTAATGGAACTCATTGGGTGTACGATGCTAGTGCTGTCTTGTTATAGACTAATGGAACTCATTGGGTGTACGATGCTAGTGTCTTGTTATAGACTAATGGCGACTCATTGGGTGAACGATGCTAGTGCTGTCTTGTTATAGACTAATCTTGACTCATTGGGTGTACGATGCTAGTGCTGTCTTGTTATAGACTAATCTTGACTCATTGGGTGTACGATGCTAGTGCTGTCTTGTTATAGACTATTGGCGACTCATTGGGTGTACGATACTAGTGTCTTGTTATAGACTAATGGCGACTCATTGGGTGTACGATGCTAGTGCTGTCTTGTTATAGACTATTGGCGACTCATTGGGTGAACGATGCTTGTATCGTCTTATTATAGACTAATGGCGACTAATTGGGTGATGTGATCAGTATCTTGTAGACCGTCTTTTTATAAACTAATGGCGATTAATTGGGTGTACGATTGTCGCTTGTCGTCTCTGGAGGGACAGTAGAATCAACAAGCACACTTCAACTTCCATTTTTTCAGTGTTGAGTCTATTGCCAGACATTTGTCTACACACCCCCTTTCCAGTCTTCTATTCTCTCTCTCTCTCTCTCTCTCTCTCTCTCTCTCTCTCTCTCTCTCTCTCTCTCTCTCTCTCTCTCTCTCTCTCTCTCTCTCTGTTATCGCAAGGCCATACCCCTCTTCACATTCCTCCAGACCATACCCACACAACACTGTCCTCCAATAAATACTAAAATTATTTAATGAATAAAAAGTGTCATGGGTGTGTATAGTGTGTATGTAAAGACGTTGTTGGTGTGTTCTATCGTGTAGGTGAGATAAGATTGACAGTCTAAGATCCACATCACAGTTCTCATCACGCAACGGCCATATATTGTCACCACAGCACAGAACTGGCATACGCTCACCCAGTGTAGTGTCTCTCTGAATGATGATGATGTCTTCACAATATCCTTGAACTTTAGAAATAAATAGTACTTTCACCACAGCGTGTTTTTTTTTTTTTTTGTGGTAGGTAACGTCTTTCAGTGTGACATATCCAATATCATGAACGGTTTTATGGTCCAGGGAAGGTCTACACATCCGATACAATTTAATGAATTATTGTCTAAGTATGATGACACTGTCTATATATGTATCACAGACACACTGTTTTTATTTAATTCCAAGAATGTTCTGTGACTCAGATAATATGTTTTGGCGTTACATCCTCTTCATTTAGAATATAGTTCATGTGACCCATCTTGAGCTTCAGATCTATGGTTATTTGACATCTATTCTGTTGTCAGTCTCTATCAGGACTGTCGTATATGTGCCCGTTATTTCTATAACTGGTTGACCTGCATATGCGATATAAGACTTCAATCGTGCCGATAGTTCTCACTGAACCAGACTATGGTCATATCTTTTCTTTTCAGGAGTGTTGCTATTGCGTTTTACAGTTCAGTGGAATTTAGTGGAGTTCAGTGGAACCTGTGGAATATACAATACCTGGTGAGATCAACCTAACTCAGACTTATTAGAAGTGAGAGTAGGCTAGTGGCCATTATTAGTTATAACTTCTATAGATTCAGAGAAATGATCTCTGACATAAGGCATAGGAGTTCTTCACATAACTTAAGACAAGGTAAAAGAAGGAAAAGTCATAGGAAACTTTAGAAATCCCAGTAACCACCTATACTAGAATCTCCTATCATAGACCTATCCTTATCTCCCCCCTTACGGCCTATCTTCTATTATATTAGTACTCATACTATCGAGTGCCCTGACACCTTACTCAATCCACTAAGTTACTTCGCAGCTAAATTCGGCCGACACTCAATATTACGGTCACACACTCAAATACACTATGCTAGAGTTCTACTCTACACCACAACTACCTTATAACTATCCTCGGCTGAATCGGGAATACGTATGCACATCAATACAAATGTTCGTCGGTTTCAACCAACTCGGAACATAGTAAATCCCTATTATACTAGCTCCAGAATAGATCACCACTTTCTCTCGTGGAAGACTCGTAGCACACTAAATTAAACTTGAATATCCAGACCATTTATACTTTGACTCTGTATAATTGCCCTGGCATATTCCACCATATATTCCCCTGTCCTCTTCACCGGTCTTTTGATCTTCATACATCTACAACCGAAAATCCTCTTAGAAAAACGATCTTCTCGGGACATCAATGATTATCTACTCGTTTCTCGGGACCACAGACATACTTTTCCGTTACTTCAAAAGACATCTGATCGTTTTTATCGTAACTACGTCTTCGTTGTTCAAAGGGTTGTGAAACTGCGTGATCGTGACTCCCTTTTTCCCATTTCAAAGGTTTATGATCGTGGTTTACTGGCGCTCATCTCACAATCAAACACGCGGTATCTGTTTTGATCGCCGGTCAAAGTTCTTTAGATCTTGGAGTCAATAACCTGTACTCACCTCAGGACCGAAGCGATCTCTTGTTTTTCTGATCTTAGGGTCAATAACTTTCAATCCTCGTGAGATATAGGCAATTTCTGTTTTAATTTATCGTAGGGTCGTTCCTTCCAGTATTTTGTGACAACGATGCTAGTGTCGTCTTTTTATAGACCAATGGCGACTAACTGGGTGATGTGATCAGTATCTTGTAGACCGCCTTTGCCTCCATAAACATTTCCTGGGTCCCATTTACGCGTGAGTCGACGAGGCGTCCAGGCCAGTTTAAAAAATGCCTCTTTGTGGGCAGGGATACAAACACATGACCGACAGAAATGCGCACCAACCATTGATCTATTTCCGCTCCCACTGGTCAACTGTATGTTAGAAAAAGACACACACACAAACACTGACCTATCTCCGCTCCCACTGGTCAACTGTATGTTAGAAAAAGACACACACAAAATCACGCCCCATTGCAGGAAACTTCCGTGTGTATGTGATGTAATGGGATGGAGCGAACGGATGAATAGATGGTCAGTCTTCTTATCACGTAGCGAACAGTGAGTGCACAAATCGACCCTCATCGACTGCGCTCCTGATATTGTCGGTGTTAGCTCCTAAGGATCACGCTAACCCGCCAGCTTAAAACCCACGATGTGAGGGATTAAAGTTAGCCAACAAAATACGTTGGAGATCATAATGAGATCTCACCCAACAGTGGTATAATCGAAACCGTAGAGGTTATACTGAGATCTCACCTAACAGTGGTATAATAACAACAGTGAAGTTCGTAATGAGATGTCACCTAAAAAAACGGTGGAATTCATGAGATCTCAACATTGGAACAATTGAAATGGTTCAGTCCATCATGGGATCTGACCTAACAGCGGAATAATTAAAACAGGTGAGTTCATAATGAGATCTCACCTAATAGTGGAATAATCTTCTTCTTCTTCTGCGTTCATCCGGATTTTTTTTTTTCGGATGTGACTGCGTTGTGCCTGTTTACAGCAGAGCTGCGTTCTTGCGCCGTCAGGCCGACACATCCGGCTTCTGCGGGCATTTGTTGACCGGGTTAACCTTCCCGGGGTGGAATAATCAAAATGGTGGAGTTCTTAATGAGATCTCACCTTATAGTGGAATAATCAAAATGGTGGAGTTCTTAATGAGATCTCACCTAATAGTGGAATAATCAAAACAGTGGATTTCATAATGAGATCTCACCTAATATTGAATTATCAAAATTGTGGAGTTCTTAATGAGATCTCACCTAATATTTAATAATCAAAATGGTGGAGTTCATAATGAGATCTCACCTAATATTGAATGATCAAAATGGTGGAGTTCATAATGAGATCTCACCTAATATTAGTTTAGTTTAGTCTTTGGATCAACATCACGGCACACGGGTTTAACCCATTAGTGCTCCGTTTTCCTCCTAACTCAAACCTGAGTCTGGAGAAAATCAGCTCAATGCACGAACTCCGTAGCATCGGCGAGGATCCTGAAATACTTGGGTGGATTTTTAACTCGAAATTTTGCCCGGTCAGCGCCGTTAGGCTACTCTTTTTCGATTCCCAACTGCCAAGGGATTTTTTTACGTGTGCAACAATACACACGGGCGTCCGATCTCACTACCCAGAGACCAGGGGAAATTTTATTACTGGAAGTCCACGTGGATTATTTAGATAAATCCCGGTCCTCACCGGGGCCTGAACCCAGGACCTCCAGCACTCGAGGCGGACACCATACCTCGAGACCACTCAGCCCCTTAATCACCTAATATTCACCTAGTCACCTAATATTGAATAATCAAAACGGCTGAGTTCATCATATGATCTGTAGGTCAGCATGACCGAATGGATAAGAACGCGTGTTCTTAAACATTCGGTGTGCTGATGCCGAGGTAAGGGATTCAACCCCTACACCGGCGGAAAGTTAGCCTAAAATGTTAACCTATCATCCTTGACTTAGGACGTAAATTACAAGTACCTCTGAAGTCGGAGTGGGTTCGCCTGATGGCGAGGGACACTGTTAATAGGGAAAACTAATCCACAAGCAAAATTCAGTCCAGCACTACTAGAAGTAGTGTGCATGGACTGCGCTTGAGTTCAAAGCGGGCGAGCGCAAAAAATAACAAAAAAAAACATGGGATCTCAACTAACGGTGGAATAATCAAAGCGGTGGCGTTCATCAACTTGCATCACCATCTTTACCATCATTATGATCAGTAAAAAGGGACCAACAATAACATCAACAATCACTCGCCAATTCCGTTGTATCGACCAGATATTATTGCCACATCAACAACTTAAAGTTATTATTATCCTCATCATCATATCAACAATATATACAATATCTAAACCCAGAAGCCACATACACTAAGCTGCACGATTTAATGCCTGTCGTATTTCGCTGCATCTCGTCAGGTGCATACTGCAGAGGTATATATCCGACTGCGAAATATGGCAGGCAATAAATCGTGCAGCATAATACATGTGGCTTCTAAGTTTAAATTTACAAGGGGAATACATTGTTTCGAATACACAATAACTACAACAATATATGCAACTACAACAACAAAAATTGCTCACCATCACTCTTCACTCAGCATGACAGTCACTACTCTCCATTAGTCTTCACGAAGCATGACAACAATTACTCACCATCACTCTTCACTCAACACGACAATAACTACTCACTATCACTCTTCACTTAACACGACAATAACTACTCAACATCACTTTTAACTCAACAAGCCATGAACTACTCACCATCACTTTCGCTCAACATGATGATCCTCGATCTGCTAATTGATCCCATCCCCCCTTTGTAAAATTGTCCACGGACAATGGCAGATCACGCCCAGACAAACAAGTCACAGCCGCCAGACAGCACAACTATGTGCATTCCGGTCTAAAACCTATTTACACGGACAACAATTCTATTTTTGATGTTATCTTTCTTTGTGGTTTTATAGTATGCGTGCGTGTGTGTTAGTGTGTGCGTATGTATGTGCATATCTACAGATTGCTAGTTTTGTCGAAGTTTGTACATTGTAAATATTCTCAAACGAAGCCACAGATGTATCATGTTATTTCTAAATATGCGAACTGATCTATTGTGTTCTCAAAACGGTCTAAAGCGGTATTAGTTTTTTTGTTTGCTAGTAATTAGTTTTTTCCCTATGTTCTTATTATTTGTTCCTCTGTTTTCTCTCTGTTGCTATTATATCTATCTATCTATCTATCTATCTATCTATCTATCTATCTATCTATCTATCTGTCTGTCTGTCTGTCTGTCTGTCTGTCTGTCTGTCTGTCTGTCTGTCTGTCTGTCTGTCTGTCTGTCTGTCTGTCTGATTGTCTGATTGTCTGATTGTCTGACTGTCTGTCTGTCTGACTGTCTGTCTGTCTGTCTGTCTGTCTGTCTGTTTGATTGTCTGACTGTCTGTCTGTCTGTCTGTCTGTCTGCCTGACTGTCTGTCTGTCTGTCTGTCTGTCTGTCTGTCTGTTTGTCTGATTGTCTGACTGTCTGTCTGTCTGTCTGTCTGTCTGTCTGTCTGTCTGTCTGTCTGTCTGATTGTCTGACTGTCTGTCTGACTGACTGTCTGGCTGCCTGCCTGCCTGCCTGTCTGTCTGTCTACGTTCCATACCTATACTTATTCCTTCTATCTGTTCATGTTATTAAATTTTCTGATTTCATCTTTTTCTTGAGATCTGTTTGTTTTGTTTTTGAGGAAGATTGTTAAAATCGAAACGTCAATTCGTTGCGTTGCAACATAACTTATTTGTATTTAATTTTTGTTAATATCACCATTGATTTTTTTCTGGTGTGATTTACGTTTTCCGTATTGGAGTTTGTTTTAAGTTATGTATACCGTGTCTGTATTTATCATGTCTTACTGTCTCGCAGGAGTTATACGTTTCTGTTTTTGTTTTCTGTTCTTTAAATCTAGTGCCTTTTCTTTGAGCGATCTCCCAGTGTGTAGGTGCGTTCCTCCGCTCGCGTGAAGTTCCAGATTAGGAGTTCTTTGATTGTACTTTGAGGCGTAATCTGAGTAGGCTTTTGTCGGCTACCTGTTACATTCAATGGCTGCTATATCTGTAGTGAAACCCGGCCGTTACCATATGTATGTGTGTATCAGACTTGTGTTAACGACAATGCCATCAATTGGCAGATATTTTCTACTCCAAATAGGATCCTTCTTTAATCTTTTAATGGCAAAGTGCAGAAGTGGATTAAGAATGTAGACTTGAAATAATGTATGCCCGGGTACGCAGGACTTGCTAAAGGGTTTCGTAAACTGCAATTATGGGGTCTCACTACCCCCAAGCTGGACAAAATGGTAAAGGCATACGTGGTCTTGTGGATTTATTGCCCTTGCAACATTCCAAGGCATTGGAAAACTGGCAGAATGGCTAAGCAGAAAGGACTCTACACTAAAAAGTTAGCTGTATGTCGTTTAGAGGACGTCGCAATCAACTCCACATTTGTACTTTTTGTGATCGTCAAGGCAATTTTACCGTCAGAAATGTGTCACTGCTTTGTGAACGACCAACGCTCATACTATCTGCGCAAACTAGTCTGCTTGGAAATGGCTTGCAGTTGACTTGGAACCCGTTGTGCGGGATTGTGAAACTGTGTTCACTGTCCCCAAGCCTCACCTGCGTTCAAGCGCTTTGGAGTCGAGCGTAGTTCATAGACTTGCTACTGCCTCTAGTGGATTGGACGGATGTTTGTGTCTGGATTAGCTTTCCCTATTGCCAGTATCTCTCGCCATCAGGCGAATACACTCCGACTCCAGAGGTATTTGTAATTTACGTCCCCAAGTCAAGGACGAGAAGTCAACATTTTAGTCCAATTGACCGGTGTAGGGGTTGAATCCGCTACTTCGGCATCAGCACGCCGGATGTTTAAGAACGAGCGATCTTGTCCATTCAGCCATGCTGACAACTACTTCCATGTTTATGGTAAATGTATCTGTTTGTTTTCACATATGAAGAACTCTGCATTTCATGCCTGTGTATGTTGGTCTTATTATTATAGAGGACGCAGCATCCTTGTGGCTACCTGCTTGATTGCTGGACTGGTGGTTCGAATCCGCATCAGGGTGGATTTTTAAAAGTGACTAGAGCTGCCAGTTGGATGAGGTATAAAACTAGTTGCCAGGACATGATTTAGGAAGTAAAGGCGAACAGTGTACTTCTGACCACACCCCCAACCCAGTGCAGACTGATCTGTAACACTATGGGTCTCGCACCATGTGCCCTGCGCCTGAGGGTGTAAAAATGGTTCTCTGCTTTTGTTTATTTAGTTAATGATTTTCTGCGGCATCTCAGAGTGCCTTAATTTCCAAAATGGATTCTCTAGCATTTCTGTCAAAGGTCTTTTCATGCCACACAAATCCAGTAAAGAATGTGATGTGGTTTCCATGGAAAGTGCAAAGAAATCAATGGTCTATAGAACCGCGTATGTTGCAGTTCTATGAAAATCAGACGTATGCTGTCTGGTAAGAATAGACGAATGAATAAGAGTGGTCGTTCTTAAACATCCGGTGTGCTGATTTCGAGATAGCGGGTTCAACCCCCATGCTGGTTACTTGGACTAACGTGTTTAAGTTTCGTCCTTAAACTGGGGACGCAAATTATAGAAGAAGCCGTTGAGGAATAAATAAGACCAGTTGCGCAACGTGATCACTCTAGAAGACGTTGAGGCATAAATAAGATGAGTTGAGCAGCGTGATCACTCTAGAAGATGACGTTGAGGCATAAAAATGATCAGTTGCACAACGTGCTCACTCTAGAAGAAGTCGTTGTTTCACAAAAAAAGATTAGTTGCGCAACGTGCTAACTCTAGGAGAAAACGTTGAGGGTATAAAAAAGATCAATTGCGCAAAGTGCTCACTGTAGTAGAAGCCGGTGAGGCATAATAACGCTCAGTTGCGCAACGTGATGACAGTAAAAGAAGCCTTTAAGACATAAATAATATCATTTGCGCCATGTTCTCACTCTAGAAAAAGCATCTGAGGCATACATAAGTTCAGTTGCGCAACGTGCACACTCTACAAAAAGCAGTTGTGGCATTAATAAGATCACTTGCGCAACGTACTCACTCTAGAAGAAGCCGTTGAGGCATAAATAAGGTCCGTTGCGAAGCGTGCTCACTCTAGAAAAAGCATCTGATGCACAAATAAGATCAGTTGCGCAAGATGATCACTCTAGAAGAAGCCGTTGCTTCATAAATAAGATCAGAAGCGAAGCGTGGTCCTTCTAGAAAAAGCATCTGAATCATAAATAAGATCAGCTGCGCAACGCGCAGACTCTAGAAAAAGCATCTGATACATAAATTGGATCAGTTGCGCAAGGTACTCACTCTAGAAAAAGCCATTAATTCATAAATAAGATAAGTTTTGCAACGTGCTCACTCCAGAAGAAGGCTTCATGGCATAAATAAGTTCAGTTGCTCAACGTGCTCACTCTAGACGACTCCGTTGAGGCATAGATAAGTTCAGTTGCACAACGTGCTCATTCTAAAAGAAGCCGTTGATGCATAAATAAGATAAGCTGCGCAATATGCTGACTCTAGAAGAATCTGTTGAGGCATTAATAAGATCAGTTGCACAACGTGCTCACTCTAGAAGACGCCATTGAGGAATAAATAAGATAAGATGCGCAACGTGCTCACTCTAGAAGAAGCCGCTGTGGCATAAAGAAGATCAGTTGCATAACGTTCTCACATTAGAAGAAGCCGTTGAGGCATAAATAAGATCAGTGGCGCAACGTTCTAAATCAAGACAAAGCATCCGAAGTATAAATAAGATCATTTACGCAACGTGCTCATCCCAGAAGAAGCCTCTATGGCATAAAGAAGTTCAGCTTCGCAACATGCTTACTCTAGAAGAATTCGTTGATTCAGAAATAAAATCAGTTGCGCAACGTGCTCACAATAGGAGAAGCCGTTGAGGCATACATAAGTTCAGTTGCGCAACGTGCTCAATCCAGAAGAAGCCGTTGAGGGATAAAAAAAGATCAGCTTCGCAATGTGCTCTCTCCAGAAGAAGCCGTTGAGGCATACATAACATCAGCTGCGCAACGTGCTCACTCTAGAAGAAGCAATGAGGCATGAATAATGTAAAATGCGCAATGTGCTCACACTAGAAGAAGACGTTGAGGCATAAATAAGATCAATTGCACAACGTGCTCAATCTAGAAAAAGCATCTGAAGCATAAATAAGATCACTTGCGCAACGTTCTGACTCCAGAAGAAGCCGTTACAGTTCAGTTCATACAAGAGACAGCATTGCAGTTATAGACATATTTCAAGCGAACGAAAGAAGAAGAAGAAGAAGAAGAAGAAGAAGAAGAAGAAGAAGAAGAAGAAGAAGAAGAAGAAGAAGAAGAAGAAGAAGAAGAAGAAGAAGAAGAAGACGAAGAAGCCTTTATGGCATAGATAAGTTCAGTTGCGCAACGTGCTTACTCTAGAAGAACTCGTTGATTCATAAATAAGATCACTTGCGCAACGTGCTCACTCTAGATGAAGCCATTGAGGCATAAATAAGATGATTTGCATAACGTTATCACTCTAGAAGAAGCCGTTGTGGCATAAATGAGATCAGTTGCGAACGTGCTCATTCTAGAAGAAGCTGTTCATTCATAAATAAAATCAGTTGCGCAACGTGCTCACTCCATAAGAAGCCTTTATGGCATAAATAAGTTCAGTAGCGCAACGTGCTCACTCTAGAAGAATCCGTTGAGGCATAACGAAGTTCAGTTGCACAACCGCCTCACTCTAGAAGAAGCCGTTGATGCATATAGAGATCAGTTGCGCAACGTGATCACTCTAGAAAAAGCAGTTGAGGCGTAAATAAGATAAGTTGCGCACGTTGCTCACTCTAGAAGAAGCCGTTGATTCATAAATAAGATCAGTTGCGAAACGTTCTCACTCCAGAAGAAGCCTTTATGGCATAAATAAGGTCAATTGTGCAACGTGTTCACTCTAGAAGAAGTCGTTTAATTATAAATAAGATAGAAGATATTTTGCCCAAGAAGAACATGGATTGACGACATTAAAGACATTGTACAATCACACGGAAAGACACCCATCGGGGACAGGAGCGCCAGTTATTCATCCACACGACGCTTGACGGAAAAAGTGGAAGGTGATGATGATGATGGTGATGAAGATGATGATGATGATCATGGTGATGAAGATGATGATGGTGATGATGATTTAAATTTTTCCCAAAGCAGTGTCCCACTATGGACCTGAGATGTGATAGGACCGCCACATTTTGTAGACCTGAGATGTGATAGGACCACCACATTTTGTAGACCTGAGTGTCAGAAAGATAAGGTGGCCAGTCTATTCCTCCGTTGACAGACAACAAACACAGGTGCTAGACACTGGTCCGATGGCACACACAACATTATCCCTATAAGCTACACGAATGCATCTGCTTAATGCTTGGTTAAAAATAGTTACACTTGCGAGTTACTTGGTGTCTGAGTATATCTGAATACTTTCAGCTTAAAAAGTCGCTTAAACGATAGGGTCGACATTATTGCACCAGGTTTTTCAGTCTCTTTCCGCAGTGCTGAAAACGTCGCACAAAGCACGAACTCCGTAGCTGCAGCGATGACCCACAGGAGTCTCCGCAAAAATGCACCCGTGAGCCGAAGGACGGGGCCCGGAATCAAACACACAACCTTCGGAAAACAAGTCAGACGGCTTGACCACTACGCCAAGGAGACTCCCACATTCCTCCCACATAGAGAGCAATTATAACAAGTCGTCAATACACTCAGTACAACCAAACCGACAGTTAAACCATAACTTCGATGAAACTTGAACACACTCAATCCAACCACACCAACAGTAAAATCATGTGTCTTTTTATAACCTGTTCAGTCACAGCAATCACAAAAACAACAATGAACCCACATCAGTTAGATCTCTTGGCTACAACCAACCAGAATATTAGCATTTGTGAAAACCTGTCTCCACATGGGTACAACCAACCAGAATATTAGCATTTGTGAAAACCTGTCTCCACATGGCTACAACCAACCAGAATATTAGCATTTGTGAAAACCTGTCTCCACATGGCTACAACCAACCAGAATATTAGCATTTGTGAAAACCTGTCTCCACATGGCTACAACCAACCAGAATATTAGCATTTGTGAAAACCTGTCTCCACATAGCTACAACCAACCAGAATATTAGCATTTGTGAAAACCTGTCTCCACATGGCTACAACCAACCAGAATATTAGCATTTGTGAAAACCTGTCTCCACATGGCTACAACCAACCAGAATATTAGCAGGAGTTTCTTCTCAAGATCTGCGCGGGTGCTACGGAGTTCGTGCATCGAGCGAAGCCATCCTTGAGTGAATTTTCAGCAGCGTGTGAGGTTTTCTCAGTCTGTGTTTACGTTTTTTCAACATGGCAGAACAAAGTGTGTTCTTCGAGCGGTCAGCAGTCAACATACCGAAGCGGCGTGGTAGCCGCGCAGGGAGAAAGAAGCAAGGAAGCGTGGTGGTTTGAGGCGTTTTAGACTCAAGTGTCACCGTCTAGGACTCAGGAATATCCGTATTCTATATTGGAACTGTGCCAGTGTAAAACAACGGGGCTCTATTTTAGAAAACCTAGTTTACAGGAACGACATTGTAGCACTCCAGGAGACGAGACTGGGCGATCAACTACTCCAAATCTGGGAATGGCGATTCTCGTTCGCGACAGCATGGTGGCGTCAGAGCTAGACATGTCCAGTTGGGACAGTGACGATATACAAATACAGGCGTTGAGAGTTCATTCCAGTATACCATTCGTGTTGGTTAATGTTTATGCCCGCAATGCAAGTGTGGACGCCCAGAAGTGGCAGTGCTTAAGTGGCATATTAGGCCACGAGAGAAATGTTATTTTCTGTGGTGACTTCAACGCTAAAGGCAGATCATGGGGAAACACTTCCTCCAATACACAGGGGGAGGAGCTCGAGACTGCACTGGAAACCATCGACCTGGTTTGTTTCAACAGTGGCTGTGTCACCAGGACAGCAAGCCGTCCGGGCGATGAGGACAGTGCTATTGATCTGGCGCTAGTTTCACCTTCACTCACTACAGTGTGTAGATGGGGTGTCCTAGGACACCATGGCAGCGACCACCACCCTTGCAGCATACTGGTGGAGAAAGGCAGAACCAGGCAGCACAAGCTAAAGGTAAAGACGTTCCAGTATGACAGTACAGGGCACGATGTGGTGAGTAAAATAAGACGAGACAAGCGCAGAACGTTTCAGGGCAGGAAAAAAAGCTGGGAGCAGCCACCGTGGTGGAGTTTCGAAGTGGAGAAGGCTTGGGTGGATAAGCGTAGTGCTGTAAGGAGATGGCAAAATGCCAAGAAGAACAGAGCTGGTCATCCTAGTCCCTGTTTGCAGTTAGAAAGAGAGATGCACACAAAAGTAAGCTATTTCAAAAAACTGGTCAAGGTTGTTAAAAGCGAAAATTGGGCAGACGTGTGTCAAAGAGTAAGCACAGACAAGTCACTGAAATTGTTCTGGCGACTACATAAAAGCATGAGTGGTGTAGTCAAGAATAAGAGCATTTCTGACTTCCAAGGTGCTGACCTCATCTGGCAGAGGACTGACGAGGACAAGGGCAAAGCCCTCCTTGAACGCTACCTTGAGCAGAGCAACCAGACAGACACGGGAGGCCGAAATCTGGCCAAGGAGGTCACCTCAGACAGATGCAAGGCCCAGAACACTTCGGATGAAGACACAGTGACAGTGAAAGAAATCAAGGCTGTGCTTCGACGATCAAAAAACAGTGCTATAGGTCCTGATGGCATAAGATACGACGACATAAATAGGTGTACTGACAATGAGCTAGAGAAACTAGCAGACATGTACAACAACAGTATATGAAGTGCTAGCATCAAGGAGGAATGGTTACACAGCTATCTGATTCCCTTGCCGAAGCCTGACAAAGACCACAAAAAAATTCAGGGATATCGAATTATAACCATGCAGAATACAATAGGCGAGCTGCTGGAGAAGGTAATTGCCAGGAAAATATCAAGCCAACTAGAGAGGCAAGGTGTTTTCCCACCTACCCTGGGTGCGTACCGTCCAAAAAGAGAAACCTGGACCAATGCAGCAGTCTTTGCCCAGGATGTCTATGAAGGTTTCCACTCAGGCACTGAAACCGTTGCTGCAGCGATTGATCTTGAGGACGCATACAACAGAGTACCACTGGATTATTTAATGTTTCAGCTTCTCGAACTAAACGTAAGTCCATTCCTCCTTAGTTGGATCGCTACAGCCCTCTTCCAACGGAAAGTAGTTTTTAGATGTGGCAGTTGGACTTCGGAACCAACAACAATATATCCTGGCCTACCACAGGGATCACCATTATCTCCAGTACTGTTCAACGCCTACACAGTGAGAATCACAAGTGAGCAGATCACTGGACCTGGCAGGACATTGTCGTATGCCGATGATGTTTTAGTGTATCGTCAGGGTAAGGATAGAGAGGAGGTTGCTGTGGAACTACAAACCGAACTCAATCGCATAAGTACTTGGTGTGATGAAGCTGGGACAGTGGTCAACCCAACAAAGGCAACAGTGACTTGGTTCTCGTTGAATAATCATATTGTCAACACTCCAACACCAACTGTAATGCTGTGTTCAGAGACGGTGGAAAGAACGCAGGCAATGAATTACCTGGGGATACGGTTTGATCTAACCCTTGCTTATAATTTGCACATAGACCAGGTGATAACAAAGGCCAAGCGGGGTTTGGCAGCGATGTGGGTGATGGCGGCAGCAAAATGTGAGCAGCGCCATCTATGTCTTCTGTACGAGGGGCTGGTCATGTCTGTTTTGGAGTATGCAATGGCAATCCTGACTCTCAGCCATTGGCAGATAGAAAGGATGGAAAGGATACAGAATGAAGCTATGCGCATTATTCTTGGATGTACAAGAGATACAGCATGCAGGGCGATGCGCTACCTTCTTGATTTTCCAACCATTGAAGAGAGAATACAAGGTTGCAGGGCACGCGCCTACCTCATAATTAACGCAAACACACAACATCCACTGCATAGTGAAATTAGGAAGGTGAAGGGCAGCAGGTTAAAAAGAGGACGGTCGTGGATGGGTCCAGCCGAAGACATTCTTCAACAGGTGTGTTCACTTGAGGACTTAGAAAATGGCGAGGAGTGGGTGCAAGTGCCAACAGACTTCTGCACATCCTTTTCAGTTTGCATCCAACTAGATAGAAAATGCAGACAAGAAAATCCGGCTGCTGTTGAGGCTGAAGTACAAGCGTTGATTTTCGAGAATTCGCTAGACGGTGACGCGGTCATCTACACAGATGGGTCGGTCGTCCGACATGTGAGAAGCTCATGGGCCTTTACAGCTCGGGCCGGAGGGAGAATTGTGAAGGAGGACTCTGGTGCTTTCACTGAAACCACAAGTAGCCTGACCATGGAAGTCATGGCAGTAAGTAAAGCAATAACATGGCTCGAGACACAGACATTCACTAGGGCTTGTTTCCTTAAGGACTCAATGAACATGATCAAGAGGATAGAGGAGGGGTCGATCCGAAGAGAATGGTTGCTGCCTCTGGAGCGGTCTCGGCTGGCAAAGATTAGTTTCATCTAATACCAGAATATTAGCATTTGTGAAAACCTGTCTCCACATTGCTACAACCAACCAGAATATTAGCATTTGTGAAAACCTGTCTCCACATGGCTACAACCAACCAGAATGTTAGCATTTGTGAAAACCTGTCTCCACATGGCTACAACCAACCAGAATATTAGCATTTGTGAAAACCTGTCTCCACATGGCTACAACCAACCAGAATATTAGCATTTGTGAAAACCTGTCTCCACATGGCTACAACCAACCAGAATATTAGCATTTGTGAAAACCTGTCTCCATATGGCTACAACCAACCAGAATATTAGCATTTGTGAAAACCTGTCTCCACATGGCTACTACCAACCAGAATATTAGCATTTGTGAAAACCTGTCTCCACATGGCTACAACCAATCAGAATATTAGCATTTGTCAAAACCTGTCTCCACATGGCTACAACCAACCAGAATATTAGCATTTGTGGAAACCTGTCTCTACATGGCTACAACCAATCAGAATATTAGCATTTGTGAAAAACTTTTTCCACATGGCTACAACCAACCAAAATATTAGCATTTGTGAAAACCTGTCTCCACATGGCTACAACCAACCAGAATATTAGCATTTCTGAAAACATGTCTCCACATGTCTACAACCAACCAGAATGTTAGTATTTGTGACAACCTGTCTCCACATGGCTACAACCAACCAGAATATTAGCATTTGTGAAAACCTGTCTCCACATGGCTACAACCAACCAGAATATTAGCATTTGTGAAAACCTGTCTCCACATGGCTACAACCAACCAGAATATTAGCATTTGTGAAAACCTGTCTCCACATGTCTACAACCAACCAGAATGTTAGTATTTGTGACAACCTGTCTCCACATGGCTACAACCAACCAGAATATTAGCATTTGTGAAAACCTGTCTCCACATGGCTACAACCAACCAGAATATTAGCATTTGTGAAAACCTGTCTCCACATGGCTACAACCAACCAGAATATTAGCATTTGTGAAAACCGGTCTCCACATGGCTACAACCAACCAGAATATTAGCATTTGTGAAAAAAAAACTGTCTCCACATGGCTACAACCAACCAGAATATTAGCATTTGTGAAAACCTGTCTCCACATGGCTACAACCAACCAGAATATTAGCATTTATGAAAACCTGTCTCAACATGGCTACAACCAATAAGAATGTTAGCATTTGTGAAAATCTGTCTCCACATGGCTACAGCCAACCAGAATGTTAGCATTTGTGAAAATCTGTCTCCACATGGCTACAGCCAACCAGAATATTAGCAATTGTGAAAACCTGTCTCCACATGGCTACTACCAACCAGAATATTAGCATGCGTGAAAACCTGTATCCACATGGCTACAACCAACCAGATTGTTAGAATTTGTGAAAACCTGTCTCTACATGGCTACAACCAACCAGAATATTATCATTTGTGAAAACCTGTCTCCACATGGCTACAACCAACCAGAATATTAGCATTTGTGAAAACCTGTCTCCACATGGCTACAATCAACCAGAATATTAGCATCTGTGAAAACCTGTCTCCACATGGCTACAACCAACCAGAATATTTTCATTTGTGAAAACCTGTCTCCACATGGCTACAACCAACCAGAATATTAGCATTTGTGAAAACCTGTCTCCACATGGCTACAACCAACCAGAATATTAGCATTTGTGAAAACCTGTCTCCACATGGCTACAACCAACCAGAATATTAGCATTAGTGAAAACCTGTCTCCACATGGCTACAACCAACCAGAATATTAGCATTTGTGAAAACCTGTCTCCACATGGCTACAACCAACCAGAATATTAGCATTTGTGAAAACCTGTCTCCACATGGCTACAACCAACCAGAATATTAGCATTTGTGAAAACCTGTCTCCACATGGCTACAACCAACCAGAATATTAGCATTTGTGAAAACCTGTCTCCACATGGCTACAACCAACCAGAATATTAGCATTTTTGAAAACCTGTCTCCACATGGCTACAACCAACCAGAATGTTAGCATTTGTGAAAACCTGTCTCCACATGGCTACAACCAACCAGAATGTTAGCATTTGTGAAAACCTGTCTCCAAATGGCTACAACCAACCAGAATATTAGCATTTGTGAAAACCTGTCTCCACATGGCTACAACCAACCAGAATATTAGCATTTGTGAAAACCTGTCTCCACATTTTTCAACGGGGACTCTACAAATTACAATTATTAGTATACGAACTGCACAAGATGTGCAGAGGCATAATCAACCACACCTAGCAGTAACGCATTTAATGGTGACGATTACATTGTAAAACAAGAGTAAGAATAAAACAAAGAGATAAATAACTAGAAGGTTTGATCAAAGGACAGACAGACAGACCGACCGACCGAACGACCGAACGACAGACAGACAGACAGACAGACAGACAGACAGACCGACCGACAGACAGACAGACAGACAGACAGACAGACCGACCGACCGAACGACAGACAGACAGACAGACAGACAGACAGACAGACAGACCGACCGACCGACCGACCGACCGACCGACAGACAGACAGACAGACAGACAGACCGACCGACCGACCGAACGACAGACAGACAGACAGACAGACAGACCGACCGAACGACAGACAGACAGACAGACAGACAGACAGACAGACCGACCGACCGAACGACAGACAGACAGACAGACAGACAGACAGACAGACAGACAGACAGACAGACAGACAGACAGACAGACAGACCGACCGACCGACCGAACGACAGACAGACAGACAGACAGACAGACAGACAGACAGACCGACCGACCGACCGACCGACCGACCGACCGACAGACAGACAGACCGACCGACCGACCGACCGACAGACAGACAGACAGACAGACAGACAGACAGACAGACAGACAGACAGACAGACAGACAGACAGACAGACAGACAGACAGACAGAACGAATGAACCACCGAACGAACGAACGAACAAACTTTATTTTCAAAGGGTTAAGAATTGGGCACGCAGGCCCGTCTAACATTCTGCCCTTCTATTACTCTCTTTCATACATTATTTCATTCACACATCATTCAAGGCTAGCAGAGAACAGCAACAATATAAAAGATATGCATTATAAAGGCATGGGCACAATGCAAACATCAAAACTATACGACACAGTAATATTAGATAATGGTCTGACACTTGTTGTTAGCCATGTGGAATATACTGGCCTACACCAGCAGATATGTAGGTAGGTAGGTATGCACGCAGGCAGGCAGGCAGGCAGGCAGGCAGGCAGGTAGGTAGGTAGGTAGGTAGGTAGGTAGGTAGACAGACAGGCAGGCAGGCAGGCAGGTAGGTAGGTAGGTAGGTAGGTAGGTAGGTAGGTAGGTAGACAGGCAGGCAGGCAGGCAGGCAGGTAGGTAGGTAGGTAGGTAGATAGGTAGGTAGGTAGACAGACAGGCAGGCAGGCAGGCAGGCAGGCAGGCAGGCAGACAGACAGACAGACAGACAGACAGATAGATAGATAGATAGATAGATAGATAGATAGATAGATAGATAGACAGATAGATAAATAGATAGATAGATAGATAGATAGATAGATAGATAGATAGATAGATAGATAGATAGATAGATAGATAGATATATAGATAGATAGATAGATAGATAGATATATAGATAGATAGATAGATAGATGCCCGCCAGGAACTGGGCGAAGCCGGGCCGGGTTAGCTAGTAAATTATAATGTGCTACTTTATAACATTTTGAATGAATACCACCAGTGCGTGTTTTAGTGATTTCCCAAAAACTATTATTGCAATTTGGTTCTTTTTTGGCTCGAAAGTAGTTCTGATTGGGATTTGGCGGATCTGGAATAAACTTCATTGTATTATGAAGTGATAATAATAAATTATACTGTGCTACCGTGTTACATTTGTAATAAAAACATTTGGTGCTTTTTTTTTTTTTTGGTGCTTCCTAAAAATTTTGGTGCTTTTTAGTGCTTTTTGGCTCGATTTTGGTGCTTTTTCATCAACGGGAGATGGCAACATTGATTGCATGCGTCATCAAAAGCGTTAGTTACAAAATCAAAAGGGAGGCTCTACTCGCAATGGAATTGTGAATAGAAAAAAATTATATTCGCAATCGAATTGCGGGAAGTAACAAACATGTCACAGCGTCTGCTCACTAGTCAATTTTAGTTTGGGCCATTAAGAAGTCTAAGAAGGTGGTTAATTTAAATAGGAATGTTCACTGTTGCGAGTTTAAGTCTGCCGAATTCTCCGTATTTTTTAATGAATCACTCTCTTCTTACTTCTGTCCGTTCTTTTGGCATCCCGTTTTATTTTTACATTACTTTAGTCCTGTTTAAATATCAAGAATAATTTTTCAGAACAGGTATCCCCAATACAAATAACGATCCCTACAAATAATTCTGTCCCCAGGCGAGTTCAAGAATTGTTAACTTTCGTTTCTGTACACTTACTGTTACCAGGCATCCATGTTTGTTTACGTTACCGTCCTACTATTTAAGTCCTGATAATATCGCAGCAGTGATGATTCTCTCAATTTGACACTTTCTATGGCCTCCATTGCATCCTCTCTGAGTGACTCTGTTCTGGTCCAAGCTGACAGTAATATGCTTCGCCTCAGAGAGACATGACTAGGCAATTCAAACACCAGATTTCGATTGACTGGCCTCATTAATTAATAAATAAACAAGGAAAAGGAAATGCTACGCATATAAAGTGTAGGGAAACCCGGTATATCTGAAGCAGGTGGACAAGAGAGAGGAGAGAGATAGATAACGAAGATAGTGTGAGAGTCAGAGATATGAGAAAGATGTATTGAAAGACATTAAAGAGTGGTAAAGACAAGAAAGGGAGAGGTGGGAGATCGAGACTTAGAGCGAGAGCGAGAGAGAGAGAGAGAGAGAGAGAGAGAGAGAGAGAGAGAGAGAGAGAGAGAGAGAGAGAGAGAGAGAGAGAGAGAGAAGAACTCGTGTTCGGGTGGCTAAGCTCCTTTCCCAAGACAACAAAAGTAGAGGACAGATAAGAACAGAAAGATACGTGTGCAGGTTCTTGTGCAGCAAGATAAACAACACCTAATACACAAAATCCGTAGAAAACATATGCCTTAAGCGAAATCATCAGACTAGCATTGCTGTCACCTAATTACTGAAAATGAAAAAAAAATGTCTCCCCGTTGGGGAATCGAACCTCGATCTCTCGTGTACCAGGCGAAGACAATAACCACTATGCTACTGAGGACACGTTTGCAAATCAACAAAATATTGTAATATGGACATACGCATAGGAATAATCACGTGACCTACTTCGATAGCGAATATAATTTTTTTCTATTCGCAATGGAATTGCGAATAGTCACTTCGAATAATAATATACTCTAAAATAAAAATTAACAAAACGTCGTCGGCAGGATTCGAACCTACGCGGGAAAATCACAATGGACTTCAAGTCCATCGCCTTAACCACTCAGCCACGACACTGGATGAAAGTGGACCCAAATACATTCATATCCTAAAATCTGTAAAATGCATAGCGCAGTTTGGTATAGATTTTACCTATTCTTCTTCTTCTTTCGTTCGCTTGAAATATGTCTATATCTGCAATGTTGTCTCTTGTATGAATTTAACTGTCTTTTTCAGTTCACACAGTGGTCCATAGAGTTTATCTTCCACTGTCGTCTCTCTAGGCCAGAACGTTTGCCTAGATATGTTATATTTTGGGCAGTCTTGGAATATGTGCTCTGCTGTCTTTGAGGCCAATCCACATGTGCACATGGCTGTTTCACCAATCTTGAATTTTGTATACATGTGGTTGCGTAATCTATTGTGTCCTGTTCTGAGGCGCAGAATAATGACTTGTTCTGGTCTGTCCATAACGTGGTAGTCATCTTGAGCAGGTTTTGGTGGCTTTCTGACTGATTTGATCATTCTTTTCTTTTGGTGGTATGTAACGGACACATCAGGCTGTGCTTCTTTGGCTCCTTCCTTAGCCAATTGATCAGCTCTGTCGTTTCCGGGTACTCCACAGTGGGATGGTATCCACTGTATGGTGACCTTATGCTGACTGCTAAGTTCAGAAATCTCATAAGCTCTCAAAGCTTATCCCACCCCAAAAGCTGCAAAGATTCCATCCCATATTACCAGCTACTCCACCTTCGTCGGATCTGTCTGGACAATAATGAATTCCTCGGAGAGCCCACGAAATGCTGGACTATTTCCTCAGATGGTCCTATCCAGAGGACGTCTTGTCCACAGCTTTCATCGTATAACCCAGGTCTCGCGGGAAATGTCCCTCGCCAAACATACACGACCTCCAAACAATGAACCCAAGCTTATCCTCACCTTTCATCCACATGCCTATGCCATCAAGCACATTTTCCTGTGACTCTGGTCCATCTTGGAATCCGATCCAACCACTCGTGAGGTATTCTCCAATGGCCCCAGGGTAATTCTCCGCTGTAACCAGAGCCTCAGAGACCACCTTGTGCATAGCCGCCTCCCCACGGTTACTTCATCCGTGGGCACATTCGAATGCCAGCGTAAGAACTGTCTGACATGCCCATACGTTGTTCAGACACCAGAGATTGCATTTCCCCGAGGCACCTTCACCTTGAAAGATTCTTTCACCTGTACATCCCGCAATCTGATTTATGTTATCATCTGCAAACGATTTGACATGAAATACATTGGCCAAACGGGCAGACGTCTTGCTGATCGTTTTAGAGAACACCTCAGAAACATCAATCAGGGCGCTGACAAACCTGTCCCCAACCATTTCAATTCCTCCAACACTAATGGAGTCGACAATGCATGTGTCACCGCATTAAAACCCTGCTTCTCTAATAGCTCCGTCAGACTTAAAATTGAACGCCAGCTTATCAACAATCTGGGATGTATCCATCCAGCAGGTATTAATACTGTTGTGGACGCTACGGTATTACTGTGGCATCTTCCCCAATTGTTTACACTATCTAGTACTATGCTCTCAGGAGTTTAATTTACCTATTTGTGTCCAATTCATATTGTTATATCCTGCTTTTTCTTTCTAAGTTCAGAAAGTAATGTCCTTAGTAGTGGCAATTTCCCAGACAGGTGCGCCTCGAGTACTGATTTTGCATCTGTCAGTAGCACTACAGGTTGTGTACCGTTGCTGGTATTTATTAATTTCTCTGTTGCTATCTTGATTGCCTCAATTTCAGCATCATAGTTATGGTAGTACTTTCTTGTCGATACTCTGGCTGTGTCCCTTGTATTATTTGGGTATTCTATGTACACTCTCGCTCCTCAATTTCGAACAGCATTTTGTGCCGACCCATCTGTGTAGGCTCGGATCCAGAGGTCCTGTGGGTATTCTTCATCAAGGGAGCTGAGAGTGGCTGTTCTGCGCTGCACACTGTTCTGTTCTTCCTTGTCAAATATTCCTCTCAATTTTGTCTGGAATTGTAATGATAATCTATGCTCATCTTTCCATGGAGTTCGCTCTGGAATAGTTGTTAGGTGGATACAAACTATGGGCAAATCGGTGGTTTCTCTGCAGAGTCGTTTGGCCTGGTGGATAAAACTACTTCTTTTCAACCGCCCCATAGCTAGGTTTTCAAATCTGTTCTTCATAGGGTGGCTGGCAACCTGAGGAACTTTTCTGCTCCTATTAGCGTTTTCGTATCTCTGTACTGACTCAGTGCTTGTGTCCTCCCCATCTTCTCCGTTTCCACTATAGGGGTTGGTCTCATCCCTCCTTTGGTGACTCTAAGTGCTTGATTTTGCACCTTGTCCAGCTATTGTAGTGTGGTTTTTGATGCTGAACACCACGCAGTTGACCCATATTCCAGGTGTGGTCGTATGCTCTGTTGGTAAACTTTGCTAAGTATTTTCCCACTGGCTCCCCATGTGGTTCCACTTAGCTTTCTCAGGATGGCTATTTTCCTTCTGGCCTTTGCTACTGCTTTGTTGATGTGCTTTCTCCATGTCAGCCCGCCATCAAATGTTACTCCAAGGTATGCTGGTTCTTCATCTTCTCTTAGGGGTGTTCCATTTATTTGGATGATCCCTGCCGTTTGTTTTGAAGAGAGGGTAAATAAAGTGGTGCTGCACTTGTCAGTGTTTATGCTGACACACCATTTATTTGCCCATGCAACGACTGGATGTCTGTACATGTCTACCACCATATACCCAGTATCATCAAACCACCCACTGGATGTCTGTACAACATGTCTTATACCCAGTAACATCACAACACCCTTGTATGCCTGCACAAAATGGGTAAAACTCCCTGAAAGAAACAGCACCATATGACGGGGTTGGTACCAATCCTCAACAAGTGCGCAACTCTGTGCAAACATGAAAAACCTCATCAAGAATGTAATGAACGCAATCATTACTAGAAGCCGGGAAGATGACAACAAGCAGCTCAAAGTAAGAAAATAAACTACAAGCTACATATAAACACCCCTTCATAGCCAAGTCGAAAACTCGATTGGATTGGATTGGATTGTTGTCCCACTAATAATAGTGCATATAGCACTGCTAAAACATGTCTGGAGGAGGTAAAGGCGCCAAGAGTCACCGCCATGGACGTCGTCTAACCCTAACCCTTTACCATATATTTTGTTGTTGTCTTTTGGTGTCTGCTGTGCCCGCCCGTTCCCTAACAATGTAGCACAACGGACAAATCCACTAGTGCTCAGTCTCCTTGTGAAACCCGCCACAACACCACGTGTTGCAGGCCTTCTTATGTTTTAATTGTCAACCCCTTGAAATGTTGTGTTCTAAATAAGTCGCTGGGTTTCTAAGAACCGTAGCCCTCCGGACAAACCCGCAAGTGATCAGTCTCACGCACACAAAGCAGATAAGACAGATAGGGAACTCTGGTGCATTCAGGAAGATTGTTAAACTGATGCCAATAGATAGGTGGTCACAAGTGTCCTTCACCCCAACTGACCTGGCTTAGAGAGAAGGTGTCCCAGTTCATGAAGAAGAGCGTGTGGCAGGACGGCTCCCATCTGAAGAAATGAACCACAGCCATCTTGGTTCTGAAGAATCCTCATGGCTCGCTTTATCAGCGGGTAAAGCATTACCGTTGGCCGTGAGCCCGGCGCTTCTATGAGTTCCTCCAGGAACGTTCAGGTTATGCCCCACAACTTCTAGGAGTCAACGTCGCTGGCACTACGGACTGCTGGTTCATGAAGATAGGATCCTTCTCTGTCAGTCAGTCTACTAAGTCACAGTCAGTAAGTCATAGTCACTCGGTCACGTTGTCAGTCACAGTCACCCAGTCACAGTCACTCTGTCTGTTGGTCACTAAGTCAGAGTCAGTTACGGCGGGGACCCGATTCACTGGCATACCCAAGAGGCTTATAAGTTATGGGGCGGACCTGAGAGAGAGAGCTGTCCCAGTAAAAGGTCATGTCCAGGAGGCCACTCTTCACGCGGACCTGAGAGAGAGCTGTCCCAGTAGAAGGTCATGTCCAGGAGGCCACTCTTCACGCGGACCTGCCAGAGGTGTGTACCGGCAATACGCGCCGTCCTCGTGCTCTCTGTAATGATGATGCCTGGTGATGACTCTCCACCTGTGGTCAGTTCTGTCTGTAATGATGACACCTGGTGATGACTCTCCACCTGTGGTCAGTTCTGTCTGTAATGTCATGTACCCATTAGAGTTAGGGGATGGGTTATGGGTTAGGGTTAAGTTTAGACTTAGGGTAAGGGTTAGGGGATAGGGTTAGGGTTAGGGTTCGGGTTAAGGGTTACGGTTAGGGGTAGGGTTAGGTTTTAGGGGTTAAGGGGTTAGGGGTTAATGGTTAGGTGTTAGGGCTAACTGTACCCCTAATCCTAACCCTAACCCTAAACCCAGGGCGTAGCCAGGGCAATGGTATTTATCTGTATTTAAATCCTGGACCATGTGGACATCACAATAATATATTAGCCTGTAGGTTAGGGTATATGGTGGTAGACATGTTATACAGACATCCAGTGGGTGATGTGATGTCATTGGGTATATGGTGCTAGACATGTTATACAGAAAAAGCTGTTGAAGCATAAATAAGATCAGTTGCGCAACTTTCTCACTCCAGATAGAAGCCTTTATGGCAAAAATAAGGTCAGTTGCGCAAAGTGCTCACTCTAAAAGAACCCGTCGAGGCATAAATAAGATCAGTTACGCAACGTGCTCAATCCAGAACATATAGTTGGGGCATAACTAAGAAAGGTTGCGCATCGTGCTCACACACGAATTAGCCGTCGAGGCATAAATAAGATCAGTTGATCAACGAGCTCACACTAGAAGAAGACTTTATGGCATAAATAAGTTCATTTGCACAATGTGCTCACTCTAGAAGAAGCCGTTGAGGTATAAATAAGTTAAATTGCGAAACGTGCTCACTCGAGAAAAAGCCGTTGAGGCATAAATAAGATCAGTTGCGCAACGTAATCATTCTAGAAGAAGCCTTTGAGGCATAAAAAAATCAGTTGTGCAACGTGCTCAGTCTAGCAGACGCCTTTGAGGCATAGATAAGATCTCTTGAAAAAGTGCTCACTCTAGAAGAAACCGTTGAGGCATAAATAAGATCTCTTGAAAAAGTGCTCACTCTAGAAGAAACCGTTGAGGCATAAATAAGATCTCTTGAAAAAGTGCTCACTCTAGAAGAAACCGTTGAGGCATAAATAAATCAGTTGCGCAACGTGCTCTGCAGAAGAAGCCTTTAAGGCAAAAGCAAGTTCAGTTGCGCAAAGTGCTCACTCTAGGAGAATCCGTTTAGGCATAAATAAGTTCAGTTGCACAACGTGCTCATTCTAAAAGGAGCCGTTGATGCATAAATAAGATCAGTTGCGCAAAGTGATCACTTTAGAAAAAGCAGTTAAGGAATACAGAAAATCAGTTGCACAAGGTGCTCAAACTAGAAGAAGCCGTTGATTCATAAATAAGATCAGTTGCGCAAAGTGCTCACTATAGAAAAAGCATCTGAGGCATAAAAAAGATCAGTTGTGCAACGTGCTCACACTAGAAAAAGCAGTTGAGGCATAAATAAGATCAGTATCGTAACGTGCCCACTCTAGAAGAAACCGTTGAGGCATAAATAAGATCAGTTGCGCAACGTACTCACTTTAGAAGAAGGATTTCAGGCATAAATAAGATCAGGTGCGCAACGTTCTTACTCTAGCAAAAGCAGTTGAGAGATAAATAAGATCGGTTTGGAAACTTGCTCACTCGTAAAGAAGCAGTTAAGGCATAAATAAGGTCAGATGCACAACGTGCTCACTCTAGAAATAGCCGCGGAGGCATAAATAAGATCAATTGCACAACGTCCTCACTCTAGAAGAAGCCGTTGAGGAATAAATAAAATCAATTGCGCAAAGTACTCATTCTAGAAGAAGCCGTTGAGGCATAAATAAGATCAGTTGCGCAAGTTGCTTACTCTAGAAAAAGCATCTGATGCATAAATAAGATCAATTGCGGATGGTGCTCACTCTAGAGCCGTGAATTCATAAATAAGTTGCACAACGTGCACACTCCAGATGAAGCCTTTATGACATAAATAAGTTCAGTTGCACAACGCGCTCACTCTAGAAGGAGTCGTTGATGAATAAATAAGATCAGTTTCGCAAAGTGATCACTCTAGAAATAGCAGTTAAGGTATAAAGAAGATCAGTTGCGCAAGGTGCTCACTATAGAAAAAGCATCTTAGGCATAAGGAAGATCAGTCGCGCAACGTGCTCACACAAGAAAAAGCAGTTGAGGCATAAATAAGATCAATAGCGTAACGTGCTCACTCTAGAAGAAGCCGTTGATTCATAAATAAGACAAGTTGCGCAACGTGCTCACTCCAGAAGAAGACTTTATGGCATAAATAAGCTCGGTTGCGCAATGTGCTCACTATAGAAGAAGCGATTGAGGCATAAATCAGATAAGATGCGCAACGTGCTCACTCTAGAAAAAAGCCGTTAATTCATAAATAAGATCAGTTGCACATCGTGCTCACTCTAAAAGAAGCCGTTGAGGCATAAATATGATCAGTTGCGCAACGTGCTCACTCCAGAAGAAATAGATGAGGCATAAATAAGAACAATTGCGCAACGTGCTCACTCTAGAAGAAGCCGTTGAGGAATAAAAAAGATCAGTTGTGCAACGTTCTCTCTCCAGAAGAATCCTTTATGGCATAAGTAAGTTCAGTTACGCAGCTTGCTCACTCTAGAAGAATTTGTTTAGTCATAAATAAGTTCAGCTGCACAACGTGCTTACTCTAGACGAAGCCGTCGATGCATAAATAAGATCAGTTGTGCAACGTGCTCACTCTAGAAGAAGCCGTTGTGACATAAATACGATCAGTTGCGAACGTGCTCACTCTAGAAGAAGTCGTTAAAGCATTAATAAGATCACTTACGCAACGTGCTCACTCTAGAAGAAGCGATTGCGGCATAAATCAGATAAGATGCGCAACAACGTGCTCACTCTAGAAAAAGCCGTTAATTCATAAATAAGATCAGTTGCGCAACGTGCTAACTCTAGAAGAATTCGTTGATTCATAAATAAGATCAGTTGCGCAACGAGCTAACACTAACAACAGCCTTTGAGACATAAATAAGATCAGTTGCGCAACGTTCTCTCTCTAGAAGAATCCTTTACGGCATGAGTAAGTTCAGTTACGCAGCTTGCTCACTCTAGAAGAATTTGTTTAGGCATAAATAAGTTCAGTTGCACAACGTGCTTACTCTAGACGATGCATAAATAAGATCAGTTGCGCAGCGTGCTCAATCTAGAAGAAGCCATTGAAGCATTAATAATATCAGTTGCACAACATGCTCACTCTAGAAGAAGCCATTGAGGCATAAATAAGATAAGATGCGCAACTTGCTCACTCTAGAAGAAGCCTTTGAGGTATAAATAAGGTCAGTTGCGAACGTGCTCACTCTAGAAAAAACCTTTTGAGGCATTAATTAAGATCAGTTGCGCAATGTGCTCAGTCTCGAAGAAACCATTGAGGCATAAATAAGATCTGTTGCGCAACATGCTCACTCTAGAAGAAACCGCTGAGCCATAAATAAGGTCAGTTGCGCAAAGTGCTCACAATAGAAAAATCCTCTGAGGCAAAAAGCAGATCAGTTACGTAACGTGCTCACACTAGAAAAAGCAGTTGAGCATGAATGAGATCCGTTGCGCAACGTGCTCACTCTAGAAGAAACCGTTGAGGCATAAATAAGATCAGTTGCACATCGTGCTCACTCTAAAAGAAGCCGTTGAGGTCATAAATAAGATCAGTTGCTCATCGTACTCACTCTAGAAGAAACCGATGAGACATAAATAAGATCAGTTGCGCAACGTGCTCACTCTAGAAGAAGCATCTGATGCATAAATAAGATCAGTTGCGTAAGGTGCTCACTCTAGAAGAAGCCGTTGATTCATAAATAAGATCAGTTTCGCAACGTGCTGACATTTTAAAAAAGCCGTTTAGACATAAATAAGATCAGTTGCCCAACGTGCTCACTCCAGAGGATATAGATGAGGCATAAAGAAGAACAATTGCGCAACGTGCGCACTCCAAAGATTCCGTTGGGGAATAAAGAACATCAGTTACACAACGTGCTATCTCCAGAAAAATCCATTAAGGCATTGCGCAGATTGCTCATTCTAGAAGAATTCGCGTAGGTATAAATAAGTTAAGTTGCACAACGTGCTCACTCTATACGAAGCCGTCGATGCATAAATTAGATCAGTTGCGCAACGTGCTCACCTTAGAAGAAGCCATTGAGGCATATATAAGAGAAGATGCGCAACATGCTCACTCTAGATGAAGCCGTTGTGGCATCACTAAAATCAGTTGCGAACGTGCTCACTCTAGAAGAAGCCGTTGAAGCATTAGTAAGATCAGTTCCGCAACGTGCTCACTCTAGAAGAAACCATTGAGGCATAAATAAGATAAGATGTGCAACGTGCTCACTCTAGAAGAAGCCGTTGAGGCAAAACTAAGGTCAGTTGCGAACGTGCTCACTCTAGAAGAAGCCTTTGAGGCATAAAGAAGATCAGTTTTGCAAGGTGCTCACTCTGAAAGAGGCCGTTGATTCATAAATAAGATCAGTTTCGCAGCGTGCTCACTCTAGAATAATCCATTGAGGCATAATTAAGTTAGTTGCACAACGTGCTTACTCTAGAAGAAGCTGTTGATGCATAAATAAGATCAGCTGCGCAATGTACTGACTCTAGAAGAAGCTTTTGAGGCATTAATAAGATCAGTTGCGCAACGTGCTCACTCTAGAAGAATCCGATGAGGCATAATTTCGATCAGTTGCGTAAAGTGCGGACACTAAAAGAAGTCGTTAGAACATAAATAAGATCAGTTGCGCAACGTGCTCACTCTAGAAAAAGCATCTGAGATATACATAAGATCAGTTGCTCAACATGCACACAACAGAAGAAGTAGTTGAGGCATAAACAAAATATCACTTGCGCAACGTGCTCACTCTAGAAGACGCCGTTTAGGCATGAATAATATCTGTTGCATAACTTCCTCACTCTAGACGAAACAATTGAGGAATAAATAAGATCATTTGCGCAGCATACTCACTCTAGAATAAGCCGTTGAGGCATAAATAAGATCAGTTGCGCAACGTGCTCACTCTAGAAGAATCCGTTGATTCATAAATGAGATCAGTAGTTCAACGTGCTCAATCTAAAAAAAGCATCTGAATCAAAAATAAGTTCAGTTGCGCAACGTGTTCACTCTAGAAAAAGCAGTTGAGTCATAAATAAGATCAGTTTCGCAAGGTGCTCACTCTAGAAGAAGCCGTTGATTCATTAAAAAAATTGAGTTGAGCAAAGATCTCACTCACAAATTAGCCGTCGAGGCATAAATAAGATCAGTTGCGCAACGGGCTCACTCCAGAAGAAGAATCTATGGCATAAATAAGTTCATTTGCACAATGTGCTCACCCTAGAAGAAGCCGTTGAGGCATAAATAAGATCAGTTGCGCAAATTGCTCACTCTAGAAAAAGCCGTTGAGGCATAAATAAGACCAGTTGCGCAACGTGATCACTCTAGAAGGCGTTGAGGCATAAATAAGATGAGTTGAGCAGCGTGATCACTCTAGAAGAAGACGTTGAGGCATAAAAATGATCAGTTGCACAGCGTGCTCACTCTAGAAGAAGTCGTTGATTCACACAAAAAAAGATTAGTTGCGCAACGTGCTAACTCTAGGAGAAAACGTTGAGGGTATAAATAAGATCAATTGCGCAAAGTGCTCACTCTAGGAGAAGCCCGTGAGGGATAATAACGCTCAGCTGCACAACGTGATGACAGTAAAAGAAGGCTTTAAGACATAAATAATATCATTTGCGCCATGTTCTCACTCTAGAAAAAGCATCTGAGGCATACATAAGTTCAGTTGCGCAACGTGCACACTCTACAAGAAGCAGTTGTGGCATTAATAAGATCACTTGTGCAACGTACTCACTCTAGAAGAAGCCGTTGAGGCATAAATAAGATCCGTTGCGAAACGTGCTCACTCTAGAAAAAGCATCTGATGCACAAATAAGATCAGTTGCGCAAGATGATCACTCTAGAAGAAGCTGTTGCTTCATAAATAAGATCAGAAGCGAAGCGTGGTCCTTCTAGAAAAAGCATCTGAATCATAAATAAGATCAGCTGCGCAACGCGCAGACTCTAGAAAAAGCATCTGATACATAAATTGAATCAGTTGCGCAAGGTACTCACTCTAGAAAAAGCCATTAATTCATAAATAAGATAAGTTTTGGAACGTGCTCACTCCAGAAGAAGGCTTCATGGCATAAATAAGTCTATTTGCTCAACGTTCTCACTCTAGACGAATCCTTTGAGGCATAAATAAATTCAGTTGCACAACGTGATCATTCTAGAAGAAGCCGTTGATGCATAAATAAGTCAGAAGCGAAGCGTGCTCCTTCTAGAAAAAAGCATCTGAATCATAAATAAGATCAGAAGCGAAGCGTGCTCCTTCTAGAAAAAGCATCTGAATCATAAATAAGATCAGCTTCGCAACGTGTACACTCTAGAAGTGGCAGTTGAGGCATAGATAAGTTCAACTGATCAACGTCCTCACTTTAGAATAAGCCGTTGAGGCATAAATAAGATCATTTGCGCAACTTGCTCACTCTAGAAGAAGCCGTTGAGGAATAAATCAGATCAGTTGCGCAACGTACTCACTCTAGAAGAAGCCGTCGAGGCATAAAAAAGATCATTTGCGCAACTTGCTCACTCTAGAAAAAGCATCTGATACATAAATAAGATCAGTTGCGCAAGGTACTCACTCTTGAAAAAGCCGTTAATTCATAAATTAGATAAGTTGTGCAAAGTGCTCACTCCAGAAGAAGGCTTCATGGCATAAATAAGTTCAGTTGCTCAACGTGCTCACTCTAGACGAATCCGTTGAGGCATAGATAAGTTCAGTTGCACAACGTGCTCATTCTAGAAGAAGCCGTTGATGCATAAATAAGATAAGCTGCGCAATATTGACTCTAGAAGAATCTGTTGAGGCATTAATAAGATCAGTTGCACAACGTGCTCACTCTAGAAGACGCCATTGAGGAATAAATAAGATAAGATGCGCAACGTGCTCACTCTAGAAGAAGCCGTTGTGGCATAAAGAAGATCAGTTGCATAACGTTCTCACATTAGAAGAAGCCGTTGAGGCATAAATAAGATCAGTGGCGCAACGTTCTAAATAAAGACAAAGCATCTGAAGTATAAATAAGATCATTTACACAACGTGCTCATCCCAGAAGAAGCCTCTATGGCATAAAGAAGTTCAGCTTCGCAACATGCTTACTCTAGAAGAATTCGTTGATTCAGAAATAAAATCAGTTGCGCAACGTGCTCACAATAGGAGAAGCCGTTGAGGCATACATAAGTTCAGTTGCGCAACGTGCTCAATCCAGAAGAAGCCGTTGAGGGATAAAAAAGATCAGCTTCGCAATGTGCTCTCTCCAGAAGAAGCCTTTGTGGCATATGTATGCTCAGTTGCGCAAAGTGGTCACTCTAGAAGAATCCGTTGAGGCATAAATAGGTTCAGTTGCACAACGTGCTCACTCTAGACGAACCATTGATGCATAAATAAGTTCAGTTGCTCAACGTGCTCATATAACAGAGTAACAGTTAATATGATGTATATAAACGGAGTCCCGGTTGTAGTTTCATAGGTGTTATTTGACGGAATACATCAGAATATATAAAACAGGTTACAAGAGGTTTTCTATATTACAATCGATGTTGTCAATTCAAGGTCCAGGCAGTAACTAACTTCTCTAAGCCCCGCGTCACGGCTTGAGCGTCCTTCGTTACGTTTTCATAGGATGCTCAACCGTGCCTAGTCTTTGCACATTATCCCCTCCTAAGCTACTAACAGAGATGGTGCTCTGTTACAGTCCTCCCTTTCTTTAAGAAGACTTTTCTTGAAAAGTCTTAATCCCTAACCTACTTATTCTAATTATTCTTTCCCTCACTAAAACCTTAACCCCAATATTATTTCTCCAACCCATCTTAAACTAACCCCCTCTTAACCAATGAACTTTATTTCTATTCCTTCGAGTCCAATTCTCCACTTGTCTCTTATAGCTAACCGCTATGTTCTGTTATAGATCTTTGTGAAGTGATACTTCTTCTTCGTTTCTGTATATGAGCCTACAAGGTTTCATTTAAAAAAAAAAACACAGTTCATAAGGAAATCCACATATATATAGGTATCTATTATACATCATAATATTTCTGCCTTACAAAATCTCAGTTTTATACAACACATCACAACATATATGTGTACCTTTTCGAAATACTTCTTCTTCTCTTCATAAGCGATCCGCTTAAACCTTTTCATCACGAGCATATATACCAATATCTGATCTCAACTATAAAAATTCAAAATGCCGTACTCTTCCGAAAATACTCCATACTCCATATCATTATCACCAACAGGTCTATTATTGGTGTGGACCTCAGCATTACTAATTCTCCACATTCAACCAACCTGAAGTCACTCGCACTAACACACGATAGGAAGACAAAGAATCGGTGCGCACCGGAAAGTCAAAGAACTAGAACTCTTCCTCACAAAAACTACACTCACACTTACCCCCTATGTCACCTTGAGACTTTATGCAGTAAAGTCTAAAAAAAATACATATCTCTCACAATTCAATTATACCATTTATTATGGCAATTTCATATTATATCTCCGAATCTCACCTAATTATTTAATCTCTGACTAAAACAGATATCCCCAACATCAAACACCAAAATATTATCCACCCCTAAATGTCTATATATTACAGACACTACTGATATTATGGCTCTGAACCTTACCTCAACCATAGCAACCTCGCATTAGTAATGTCAACCACGAAACACATCCCGAGGACACAAATCAAAAAGTCCATTATGGGCCCTATCACTCAAGACCTCCTCCAACATTATAAATATTACCTATCATAACCAAATCTCTCCTATACCTCACTCAGAATTCCTTATTAATCTCGCCGAAAACTTCAGCAATCCACTAATGTCCATTTATTATGGGCATATCTCCTAAAACCCCTACTTGTCAATTTATGCCGTTATCAACAGCAACAAAATACCGCCACTGAACTCATGTCTGTGACCTTCTAACCCATCACTGCTTGCAATCAACGTTATTCTTTCTCAGTCCATATATCACGGACCCCCAAAACCTCATGGCATTTTATCTATGTTCGCTGTGACCACAGCACTCCACACATGACAATGTCCATTTCTCACGAAATAGAACACAACAGTAAGCATCCATCATACATAAAGACAGACTACAACAAGAACATATCATACAGAGGGCAATACAACTCACAAAACAGACTGACAGGAATGCACCACACCTAAACACACTAGAATCACAATTAGAACAACACCAGCAACACACATTCCGTGGTGCACTCCTTCGAACTAAACTTACTAACATATCAGAAGAAAGTCTCAATAGACAGCACCTTGCATTAGAGCAAAACATTCAACGCAACAGACAAATAGGAGCAATAACAGACATGCAAGGAAACACACAAACAGAGACAGTACATATACTAGAAACATTCCAACAGTACTACACTGACCTATATACAGCAGAACCCGCCAACACACACACACACACAAAATAGGTTCCTAAAATACACAAAAAAAATTGTCAAACACAGATAAAGACACACTAGACACAGAGCTTACATTAGCAGACATAACACATGCACTCAATCAAATGCAAAAAGACAAAACACCAGGAACAGATGGACTCACAGTAGAATTCTACCAACACTTCTTTCCTATCCTAGGCAATTTCCTTCTAAAAGTCTACCAAGAAGCTTTTAACAAACAAGAACTCCCAAACACTTGCAATATGTCATATATAACACTCATACCTAAAGAGAACACAGACAAAACACAGCTGAAAAACTATAGACCCATCTCCTTATTAAACACAGACTACAAAATTCTAGCAAAATCACTTGCAAACAAAATTAAAAACTTCATGCCATCACTCATCCACCCAGACCAACAGTGCAGTATTCAACACAGAAACATACACCAACATACACACTTCATTAGGGATTTCATTACATACACCCACCAGAAAGACTGTCAATCCTCTCTCTTATCTTTAGACCAGGAGAAGGCCTTTGACAGAATCTCACACTTATACTTACACAAAACACTAGCACACTGTAACATAGGACAGTACTATAGACAGTGGATAGAAATATTGTATAAAAATCCTGAAAGTAAGGTACTGGTGAATCATTCACTCACTGTCAGTTTCAGAATCAATAGATCTGTCAGACAAGGGTGTCCACTATCACCAGTCCTATATGTACTAACACTAGAACCACTCTTAGAAGCAATTAGACAGGACACTAACATTAAAGGTACATTTATACCAGGGTCTGGAGAGCGGAAATTAATTGCTTATGCAGATGACACCGCTTTCTTCCCTACAACCAACACTTCCATAACGAACATACTTCACACCTTCAGACAGTTTGGTGAAGGAAGTGGGGCCAAAATAAACATACAGAAGTCTAAAATAATGGGTCTGGGGAAGTGGAAGAATAAAGCAGATTTCCCCCAGGATCTAACAGTCACAGATAACATGAAGATTTATGGGATCACTTTTCCATCCAATCCCAGAAAAACACACACAGGAACATGGCAATCACTGACAAAACAAATTATAGACATACTACATAGGTTAAAATACAAGACATCAACTATTTTTGTACGAAGCACTATTGTTAACACCTTCATCTTTCCTAAAATACTATATTTAGCCACAGTGTTAGACCCCCCAAAACAAACAATCACAGACATAAACAAACACATCAGACAATTCATCTTCAAAAACACAATCCACAGTATAAAGCACAAGACTTTAATACAAGAGAAGACTAGAGGGGGGGGGGGTAGCACTACAGGACCTTAACACAAAAATACAAGCATTAAGAATCAACCACATAGGACGCATCATCAATCATTCAGATCAACACTCGCTAGCATTATACTATATTGCAATTAGATTACACAGAATTAAGAAAATAGACAAAACAACACCGCACTATTACGGCACACTACCGCACTTCTACAGAACATGTATGCAAGCAATTCAAGGTAATGAACACTTAATACAACAGACAACCAAGCAGATATACAAATATTTAGTACAACAACAAGCCCCACCACTACACCTGAGAATCAAAAGAGGATACAAATATCACATGAAAGACTACAGCTGCACCTTCACTAACTTACACAACAAACATATCACATCAAAATCCAAAGAAATAACATACAGGCTAATTTATAATATGACCCCGACAACAGAGAGAGCTGCACAAACATCCAAGCAAATAGCCCCATGCAAATTATGTAGACAAAATATTCAGGAAACAGAGGACCATCTCTTCTATGAATGCCCAACAATCACAGCCACTAAGACTGCACTGCAACAATTAATAGAAACACACACAAACAAGAAAACTGACGCTTATAAAGCCATTTTCCTAAATACAATACCCACAGCCACAAAAGACAAACACACTAAACTTCTTGTTGCACTGGCGGAGTATAGAAACGTAATATGGTCGAGTAGAAACTCGGCCACCCACAATCACCAAACAATACAACCACACACACTAGCAAAGATTTTTCAACAGAAAATCGCCCAGCTATTCGCAGATTAATAAACAAGAGCCACCCCCATCAAGTTTCACACTACATAACATACATGTTCAAACACACACTCTCACAGTATATTTCTATACTCCGCATGTGTACCACTAAGCCCAATCATTGGGGAACAAAGCGCCAAATAACTGAATAAATGTCCCTTCTTTGTTACAGAGTCCCGGGGCCCAACCGAGACAGAACAATGGGACGGTGGCCTTTGTGAGTCAGTGGTCTTGTCGACCGACGGTTGACCTCGGTCGGAACAGCTCAGGTAAACTCTTTAGTGAACCTAATAAATTCCATTCTCTTTACGCTCTCTCTCTCTCTCTCTCTCTCTCTCTCTCTCTCTCTCTCTCTCTCTCTCTCTCTCTCTCTCTCTCTCTCTCTCTCTCTCTCTCTCTCCCCCCCCCCCCAAACATGAATGACTATACGCTGTATTCGCAATGTAAAAGCCTGCTTTTGTACATAATAAACGGGATATTTATGTATACGCTGTATTCGCAAATGGACAATTTAACAAATTACAATCTGTTTACGCGCTCTCTCTTTATCCCTCCCCCTCCTCTCCCCCTCCCCAGCTCCCTCTCTCTCCCTCCCTCTTTGTTGACCGCTTTCCCGGTCCCAACCCAGCCCACCACAAGCAAATCCTGGGCACTTGCGATTAAGTCGAGGGCTGTCATTCAGCAATAATATTGAATTCACTTACAGGAAACTAAGCTTACATGAGGCTGCCTGCAGTGTAAAGCGTGGGGCGGCTTTTGCCGTTCCGACCTTGACACCAACATTTCATTTAATGTATATATTGTGGGTGTGGAAGAGAACGCGTGGTGTGTTGAAGGTTTATAAGCGTGTGAGAATGATGGGTTTAGAGTGAACGAGGGGAAGGAATCATCACCACATCATAGTCGTTGTTGTCTCCGTCATCATTATCATCACCATTATCATCACCATTACCATCAATCACGTTAGAATGGGATGACTGAAAGCGTACGTCATTATCATAACTGTATATGTATGTTTTTGTTTCATTAACGCATGTGACATAACACTAACAAACGGCAACGCTCTGTAATATACACAAACAAAGAAACACGCATTGCACCTTGTAAATATACATTGCTTTGTATGAGGGCCACCCACTATTTAAAGAAAATATATTTACATTAACGGCGAAAAAAAAATTCCTTTATTTGTAAGGCATATTGATATATGCCAAGAGAAAATCAAATGTTTGTCTCACTTCTCTAAAAAAAAAAAAAAAAAATGAAATCAAAGTTTTCTTTCGATTTTGCAAATCTGTAAGGAGTGGAAAATGAGAGCCCGCAAAACATTTAAAATAAAAAGAAAGCTTGCTCGCAAGATGAAGCAAAACAGACCCATCCCTCAATGGGTTCGTATGAAGACCGGAAACACAATCAGATACAAAGTCCAAAGGCCACACGGAAGGCGTACTAAGCTCAAGATGTAATCTCTTACATTCTAGAGTTTGGCTCCTAACAATTGTTTACATTGGTTTGTGCTTTGTGCTACTGCATCCTAGTTTGGCTGCAATAAAATTTTCATTCTGAAAATAAAAAAATTTAAACAAATATTTAAAAAAAAAAAAACATAAAATTGTTATTAGTTCATCTGCACTTGATCTGACCAAGGTCACCAGCAGAGGTCGACATCTGAACGACACACAGGGACGTGAAACCTCAATGGGCGGCTTTGACCCCTGGGGAACCGGGAGTCCTTATTATACAAAATAAAACGTGATTTCTTACTGTAAAAGAGTAAAATGACGCTTTTATATGCAATAATGCTCATTGGGTGTACGATGCTAGTGCTGTCTTGTTATAGACTAATCTTGACTCATTGGGTGTACGATGCTAGTGCTGTCTTGTTATAGACTAATCTTGACTCATTGGGTGTACGATGCTAGTGTCGTCTTGTTATAGACTAATCTTGACTCATTGGGTGTACGATGCTAGTGCTGTCTTGTTATAGACTAATGGCGACTCATTGGGTGTACGATGCTAGTGCGGTCTTGTTATAGACTAATCGCGACTCATTGGTGTACGATGCTGAGGGTCTTGTTATAACTAATGACGACATCTTGGGTGTACGATGCTATTGTCGTCTTGTTATAGTCTAATCTGACTCATTGGGTGTACGTACTAGTGCTGGCTTGTTATAGACTAATGGCGACTCATTGGTGTACAATGCTAGTGCTATCTTGTTATAGACTAATGGCGACTCATTGGGTGTACGATGCTAGGGTCTTGTTATAGACTAATTGCGACTCATTGGGTGTACGATGCTAGGGTCTTGTTATAGACTAATGTTGACTCATTGGGTGTACGATGCTAGTGTCGTCTTGTTATAGACTAATGGCGACTCATTGGGTGTACGATGCTAGTGCTGTCTTGTTATAGACTATGGCGACCATTCGGAGTGTACGTGCTAGTGCTGTCTTGTTATAGACCAATGGCGACTCATTGGGTGTACGATGCTATGTCTTGTTTATAGACTAATGGCGACTCATGGGTGTACGATGCTAGTCGATGTCTGTTATAGACTAATGGCGACTCATTGGTTGTACGATGCTATGTCGTCTTGTTATAGACTAATGGCGACTCATTGGTGTACGATGCTAGTGCTGTCTTGGTTTATAGACTAATGGCGACTCATTGGGTGTACGATGCTAGTCTTCTTGTTATAGACTAATCGCGACTCATTGGGTGTACGATGCTAGTGCTGTCTTGTTATAGACTAATGGCAGCTCATTGGGTGTACGATGCTAGTGCTGTCTTGTTATAGACTAATGGCGCTACATTGGGTTACGATGCTAGTGTCTTGTTATAGACTAATGGCGACTCATTGGGTGTACGATGCTAGTGCTGTCTTGTTATAGACTAATGGCGACTCATTGGGTGTACGATGCTATAGTCGTCTTGTTATAGACTAATCGCGACTCATCGGGTGTACGATGCTAGTGCTGTCTTGTTATCGACTAATGGCAGCTCATTGGGTGTACGATGCTAGTGCAGTCTTGTTATAGACCAATGGCGACTCATTGGGTGTACGATACTAGTGTCTTGTTATAGTCTAATGGCGACTCATTGGGTGTACGATGCTAGTGCTGTCTTGTTATAGACTATTGGCGACTCATTGGGTGTACGATGCTTGTATCGTCTTATTATAGACTAATGGCGACTAATTGGGTGATTTGATCAGTATCTTGTAGACCGTCTTTTTATAAACTAATGGCGACTAATTGGGTGTACGATTGTCGCTTGTCGTCTCTGGAGGGACAGTAGAATCAACAAGCACACTTCAACTTCAATTTTTTCAGTGTTGGGTCTATTGCCAGACCTTTGTCTACACACCCCCTTTCCAGTCTTCTATTCTCTCTCTCTCTCTCTCTCTCTCTCTCTCTCTCTCTCTCTCTCTCTCTCTCTCTCTCTCTCTCTCTCTCTCTCTCTCTCTATTATCGCAAGGCCATACCCCTCTTCACATTCCTTCAGACCATACCCACACAACACTGTCCTCCAATAAATACTAAAATTATTTAATGAATAAAAAGTGTCATGGGTGTGTATAGTGTGTATGTAAAGACGTTGTTGGTGTGTTCTATCGTGTAGGTGAGATAAGATTGACAGTCTAAGATCCACATCACAGTTCTCATCACGCAACGGCCATATATTGTCACCACAGCACAGAACTGGCATACGCTCACCCAGTGTAGTGTCTCTCTGAATGATGATAATGTCTTCACAATATCCTTGAACTTTAGAAATAAACAGTACTTTCACCACAGCGTGTTTTTTTTTTTTTTTGTAGGTAACGTCTTTCAGTGTGACATATCCAATATCATGAACGGTTTTATGGTCCAGGGAAGGTCTACACATCCGATACAATTTAATGAATTATTGTCTAAGTATGGATGACACTGTCTATATATATATATATATATATATATATATATATATATATATATATATATATATATATATATATATATATATATATATATATATATATATATATATATATATATATATATATATATATATATATATCACCGACACACTGTTTTTATTTAATTCCAAGAATGTTCTGTGACTCAGATAATATGTTTTGGCGTTACATCCTCTTCATTTAGAATATAGTTCATGTGACCCATCTTGAGCTTCAGATCTATGGTTATTTAACATCTATTCTGCTGTCAGTCTCTATCAGGACTGTCGTATATGTGTCCGTTATTTCTATAACTGGTTGACCTACATATGCGATATAAGACTTCAATCCTGCCGATAGTTCTCACTGCACCAGACTATTTACAGTTCAGTGGAATTCAGTGGAGTTCAGTGGAACCTGTCGAATATACAATACCTGGTGAGATCAACCTAACTCAGACTTATTAGAAGTGAGAGTAGGCTAGTGGCCATTATCAGTTATAACCTCTATTGATTCAGAGAAATGATCTCTGACATAAGGCATAGGAGTTCTTCACATAACTTAAGACAAGGTAAAAGAAGGAAAAGTCATAGGAAACTTTAGAAATCCCAGTAACCACCTATACTAGAATCTCCTATCATAGACCTATCCTTATCTCCCCCTTACGGCCTATCTTCTATTATAATAGTACTCATACTATCGAGTGCCCTGACACCTTACTCAATCCACTAAGTTACTTCTCAGCTAAATTCGGCCGACACTCAATATTACGGTCACACACTCAAATACACTATGCTAGAGTTCTACTCTACACCACAACTACCTTATAACTATCCTCGGCTGAATCGGGAATACGTATGCACATCAGTACAAATGTTCGTCGGTTTCAACCAACTCGGAACATGGTAAATCCCTATTCTACTAGCTCCAGAATAGATCACCACTTTCTCTCGTGGAAGACTCGTAGCACACTAAATTAAACTTGAATATCCAGACCATTTATACTTTGGCTCTGTATAATTACACTGGCATATTCCACCATATATTCCCCTGTCCTCTTCACCGGTCTTTTGATCTTCATACAACAACAACCGAAAATCCTCTTAGAAAAACGATCTTCTCGGGACATCAATGATTATCCACTCGTTTCTCGGGACCACGGACATACTTTTCCGTTACTTCAAAAGACATCTGATCGTTTTTATCGTAACTACGTCTTCGTTGTTCAAAGGGTTGTGAAACTGCGTGATCGTGACTCCCGTTTTCCCATTTCAAAGGTTTATGATCGTGGTTTACTGGCGCTCGTCTCACAATCAAACACGCGGTATCTGTTTTGATCGCCGATCAAAGTTCTTTAGATCTTGGAGTCAATAACCTGTACTCACCTCAGGACCGAAGCGATCTCTTGTTTTTCTGATCTTAGGGTCAATAACTTTCAATCCTCGTGAGATATAGGCAATTTCTGTTTTGATTTATCGTAGGGTCGTTCCTTCCAGTATTTTGTGACAACGATGCTAGTGTCGTCTTTTTATAGACCAATGGCGACTAACTAGGTGATGTGATCAGTATCTTGTAGACCGCCTTTGCCTCCATAAACATTTCCTGGTTCCCATTTATGCGTGAGTCGACGAGGCGTCCAGGCCAGTTTAAAAAATGCCTCTTTGTGGGCAGGGATACAAAAACATGACCGACAGAAATGCGCACCAACCATTGACCTATTTCCGCTTCCACTGGTCAACTGTATGTTAGAAAAAGACACACACACAAACACTGACCTATCTCCGCTCCCACTGGTCAACTGTATGTTAGAAAAAGACACACACAAAATCACGCCCCATTGCAGGAAACTTCCGTGTGTATGTGATGTAATGGGATGGAGCGAACGGATGAATAGATGGTCAGTCTTCTTATCACGTAGCGAACAGTGAGTGCACAAATCGACCCTCATCGACTGCGCTCCTGATATTATCGGTGTTAGCTCCTAAGGATCACGCTAATCCGTCAGCTTAAAACCCACGATGTGAGGGATTAAAGTTAGCCAACAAAATACGTTGGAGATCATAATGAGATCTCACCCAACAGTGGTATAATCAAAACCGTAGAGGTTATACTGAGATCTCACCTAACAGTGGTATAATAACAACGGTGAAGTTCATAATGAGATGTCACCTAAATAAACGGTGGAGTTCATGAGATCTCAACATTGGAACAATTGAAATGATTCAGTCCATCATGGGATCTGACCTAACAGTGGAATAATTAAAACAGGTGAGTTCATAATGAGATCTCACCTAATAGTGGAATAATCAAAATGGTGGAGTTCTTAATGAGATCTCACCTAATAGTGGAGTAATCAAAATGGTGGAGTTCTTAATGAGATCTCACCTAATAGTGGAATAACCAAATTGGTGGAGTTCTTAATGAGATCTCACCTAATAGTGGAATAATCAAAACAGTGGATTTCATAATGAGATCTCACCTAATATTGAATTATCAAAATTGTGGAGTTCATAATGAGATCTCACCTAATATTGAATGATCAAAATGGTGGAGTTCATAATGAGATCTCACCTAATATTAGTTTAGTTTAGTCGTTGGATCAACATCACGGCACACGGGTTTAACCCATTAGTGCTCCGTTTTCCTCCTAACTCAAACCTGAGTCTGGAGAAAATCAGCTCAATGCACGAACTCCGTAGCATCGGCGAGGATCCTGAAATACTTGGGTGGATTTTTAACTCGAAATTTTGCCCGGTCAGCGCCGTTAAGCTACTCTTTTTCGATTCCCAACTGCCAAGGGATTTTTTTACGTGTGCAACAATACACACGGCCGTCCGATCTCACTACCCAGAGACCAGGGGAAATTTTATTACTGGAAGTCCATGTGGATTATTTAAATAAATCCCGGTCCTCACCGGGGCCTGAACCCAGGACCTCCAGCACTCGAGGCGGACACCATACCTCGAGACCACTCAGCCCCCTAATCACCTAATATTCACCTAGTCACCTAATATTGAATAATCAAAACGGCTGAGTTCATCATATGATCTGTAGGTCAGCATGACCGAATGGATAAGAACGCGTGTTCTTAAACATCCGGTGTGCTGATGCCGAGGTAAGGGATTCAACCCCTACACTGGCGGAAAGTTAGCCTAAAATGTTGACCTATCATCCTTGACTTAGGACGTAAATTACAAGTACCTCTGAAGTCGGAGTGGGTTCGTCTGATGGCGAGGGACACTGTTAACAGTGAAAGCTAATCCACACGCAAAATTCAGCCCAGCACTACTAGAAGTAGTGTGTATGGACTACGCTTGAGTTCAAAGCTAGCGAGCGCAAAAAATAACAAAAAAAAAAACAAAAAAAAACATGGGATCTCAACTAACGGTGGAATAATCAAAGCAGTGGCGTTCATCAACTTGCATCACCATCTTTACCATCATTATGATCAGTAACAAAAGCAACAACAATAACATCAACAATCACTCGCCAATTCCGTTGTATCGACCAGATATTATTAAGTTATTATTATCATCATCATCATATCAACAATATATACAATATCTAAACCCAGAAGCCACATACACTAAGCTGCACGATTTAATGCCTGTCGTATTTCGCTGCATCTCGTCAGGTGCATACTGCAGAGGTATATATCCGACTGCGAAATATGCCAGGCAATAAATCGTGCAGCATAATACATGTGGCTTCTAAGTTTAAATTCACTACGGGAATACATTGTTTTGAATACACAATAACTACAACAATATATGCAACTACAACAGCAAAAATTGCTCACCATTACTCTTCACTCAACATAGCAATAATTACTTACCATCACTCTTCACTCAGCATGACAGTCACTACTCTCCATTAGTCTTCACGCAGCATGACAGCAATTACTCACCATCACTCTTCGCTCAACATGACATCAACTCCTCCGAAGTCGGAGAGTGTCTGCTTGCACGGCGAGGAACCACCAGTCTGCACACAATAAGCCAGACATGGGACAACGGATACTCACGCAAACCTCAGTCCTGTATGACATCACACTGATGTTGGACAACAGGATGTCTTCATCCGACATACAGGACTTCGCGTTGGAGATCACAGCCAGCGAACGCAAGCAAGCAAGCAAGCATGACATCAACTACTTACCATCACTCGTCACTCATCATGACAATAACTACTCATAATAACTCTAATAACCCTGGGAGGGCGGGGGGGGGGGGGGGGGGGGGGTGTCCGCCTCGAATGCTGGAGGTCCAGAATTCAAGCCCCGGTGAGGACCGGGATTTATTTCACGTGGACTTCTAGTAATAAATTTTCCATTGGTCTCTGGGTAGTGAGATCGGACGCCCGTGTATTGTTGTCTTTCCTCTCGTGCCTAAGATGGCGCATAGGGCAGAAATCGTGGTTCTCTTTTGTTTGCTTAGCGTCAAACATTTGGAGCCAGAAATCTGTTTCTGGGAGTTTTATGATGACGGATTGTTAGTCCGCCGATCAACCGTCTTTAGTCGAATTTGGGGAAAACATATTCCGCCAACTCGACCCAAGTCGGAGACTCTGAAAAGTATCATGACTCTTTATAAAACAGATGGTAGCCTGAGTCTCGTGTATTGACTCTTTACAAACAGATGGTATCCTGAGTCTCGCCCGGGACTCAAATACTGAGATCCAACTACGAGCTTTTTTTAACTGCAACAACTTTAATATACGCTATTGGAGCTGGAATTACCGCGTCTGCTGGCACCAGACTTGCCCTCCAATAGATAACCTGTCTCACGACGGTCTAAACCCAGCTCAAGTTCCCTATTAGTGGGTGAACAATCCAACGCTTGGCGAATTCTGCTTCGCAATGATAGGAAGAGCCGACATCGAAGGATCAAAAGGCAACGTCGCTATGAAAAAGCAACGTCCCGTATTGTTATTTTTCGTCACTACCTCCCCGTGCCGGGAGTGGGTAAGTTGCGCGCCTGCTGCCTTCCTTGGATGTGGTAGCCGTTTCTCATGCTCCCTCTCCGGAATCGAACCCTGATTCCCCGTTACCCGTTACAAACATGGTAGGCATGTCACGTACCATCGACATTTGATAGGGCAGACATTTGAAAGATGCGTCGCCGGCACGTAAGGCCAGTTGGAAATCGAAAAAGAGTAGCCTAACGGCGCTGCCCGGGCAAAATTTCGAGCTAAAAATCTACCCAAAGTATTTCAGGACCCTCGCCGGTGCTACGGAGTTCGTGCGCTGAGCTGAGTTTCTCCAGACTCAGGTTTGAGTTAGGAGGAGAACGGAGCACTTAAGGGTTACACCCGTGTGCCGTGATGTTGATCCATCGTCTAAACTAAACTAAACTAAACAATAACTCTTCACTAAACATGACAGTAATTAGTTAGTTAGTTAGTTAGTCGACAGATCATCCTCATTGCACATCGAAGCCTTCAGTCCATAAGTGCTCGGATCCCCTCTTCAGCAAATCCCGCAGCGTGTAGCGGCTCACGACACTAGTTCTGTGTTGGTTTGACAGTAACTACTCACCATCACTCTTCATTCAACATGACAGTAACTACTCACCATCACTCTTCACTCAATATGACAATAACTACTCACCATCACTTGTCACTCAACATGACAATAACTACTAACCATCACTTGTCATTCAACATGACAGTAAATACTCACCGTCACTCTTCACTCAACACGACAATAACTACTCACCATCACTTTTCACTCAAGCCATGAACTACTCACCATTCGCTCAACTTTCGCTCAACATGATGATCCTCGATCAGCTAATTTATTCCCCCCCCCCCCCCCACCCCTTCCTTTTGTTAAATTTTCCGCGGACAATGGCAGATCACGCCCAGACAAACAAGTCACAGCCGCCAGACAGCACAAATATGTGCATTCCGGTCTAAAACCTATTTACACGGCCAACAACAATTCTATTTTTGATGTTATCTTTCTTTGTGGTTTTATAGTATGCGTGCGTGTGTGTTTGTTAGCGCGTATGTATGTGCATATCTACAGATTGCTAGTTTTGTCGAAGTTTGTACATTGTATATATTCTCAAACGAGGCCACAGATGTATCATGTTACTTCTAAATATGCGAACTGATCTATTGTGTTCTCAAAACCGTCTATAGCGGTATCAGTGTTTTTAATAGATTTTTTGTTTGCTAGTACTTAGTTTTTTCCCTGTGTTCTTATTATTGGTTCCTCTGTTTTCTCTCTGCTGCTATGATATCTATCTATCTATCTATCTATCTATCTATCTATCTATCTATCTATCTATCTATCTATCTATCTATCTATCTATCTGTCTGTCTGTCTGTCTGTCTGTCTGTCTGTCTGCCCGTCCGTCTGTCTGTCTGTCTGTGTCCGTCCGTCTGTCCGTCCGTCCGTCTGTCTGTCTGTCTGTCTGTCTGTCTGTCTGTCTGCCTGCCTGTCTGCCTGCCTGTCTGTCTACGTTCCATACCTATACTTATTCCTTCTATCTGTTTATGTTATTACATTTTCTGATTTCATCTTTTTCTTGAGATCTGTTTGGTTTGTTTTTGAGGAAGATTATTATAATCGAAACGTCAATTCGTTGCGTTGCAACATAACTTATTTGTATTTAATTTTTGTTAATATCACCGTTGATTTTTTCTCCGGTGTGATATACGTTTGCCGACTTGGAGTTTGTTTTAAGGTATGTATACCGTGTCTGTATTTATCATGTCTTACTGTCTCGCAGGAGTCATACGTTTCTGTTTTTGTTTTCTGTTCTTTAAATCTAGTGCCTTTTCTTTGAGCGATCTCCCAGTGTGTAGGTGCGTTCCTCCGCTCGCGTGAAGTTCCAGATTAGGAGTTCTTTGATTGTACTTTGAGGCGTAATCTGAGTAGGCTTTTGTCGGCTACCTGTTACATCCAATGGCTGCTATATCTGTAGTGAAACCCGGCAATCATCATGCGTGTATGTGTGTATCAGACTTTTTTTTAACGGCAATGCCGTCATTTGGCAGATATTTTCTATTCCAAATAGGATCCTTTCTTTAATCTTTTAATGGCAAAGTGCAGAAGTGGATTAAGAATGTAGACTTGAAATAATGTATGCCCGGGTACGCAGGACTTGCTGGAGGGTTTCGTAAACTGCAATTATGGGGTCTCACTACCCCCAAGGTGGACAAAATCGTGAAGGCATACGTGGTCTTGTGGATTTATTGCCCTTGCAACATTCCAAGGCATTGGAAAACTGGCAGAAAGGCTAAGCAGAAAGGACTCTACACTAAAAAGTTAGCTGTGTGTTGTTTAGAGGACGTCGCAATCAACTCCACATTTGTACTTTTTGTGATCGTCAAGGCAATTTTACTGTCAGAAATGCGTCACTGCTTTGTGAACGACCAATGCTCATACCATTATGAACATCTGCGCAAACTAGTCTGCTTGGAAATGGCTTGCAGTTGACTTGGAACCCGTTGTGCGGGATTGTGAAACTGTGTTCACTGTCCCCAAGCCTCACCTGCGTTCAAGCACTTTGGAGTCGAGCATAGTTCATAGACGTGCTACTGCCTCTAGTGGACTGGACGGATGTTTGTGTCTGGATTAGCTTTCCCTATTGCCAGTATCTCTCGCCATCAGGCGAATACACTCCGACTCCAGAGGTATTTGTAATTTACGTCCCCAAGTCAAGGACGAGAAGTCAACATTTTAGTCCATTTGACCGGTGTAGGGGTTGAATCCGCTACTTCGGCATCAGCACGCCGGATGTTTAAGAACGAGCGATCTTGTCCATTCAGCCATGCTGACAACTACTTCCATGTTTATGGTAAATGTATCTGTTTGTTTTCACATATGAAGAACTCTGCATTTCATGTCTGTGTATGTTGGTCTTATTATTATAGAGGACGCAGCATCCTTGTGGCTACCCGCTCGTTTGCTGGACTGGTGGTTCGAATCCGCATCAGGGTGGATTTTTAAAAGTGACTAGAGCTGCCAGTTGGATGAGATATAAAACTAGTTGCCAGGACATGATTTAGGAAGTAAAGGCGAACAGTGTACTTCTGACCACACCCCCAACCCAGTGCAGACTGATCTGTAACACTATGGGTCTCGCACCATGTGCCCTGCGCCTGAGGGTGTAAAAATGGTTCTCTGCTTTTGTTTATTTAGTTAATGATTTTCTGCGGTATCTCAGAGTGCCTTAATTTCCAAAATAGATTCTCTAGCATTTCTGTCAAAGGTCTTTTCATGCCACACAAATCCAGTAAAGAATGTGATGTGGTTTACATGGAAAGTGCAAAGAAATCAATGGTCTATAGAACCGCGTATGTTGCAGTTCTATGAAAATCAGACGTATGCTGTCTGGTAAGAATGGACGAATGAATAAGAGTGGTCGTTCTTAAACATCCGGTGTGCTGATTTCGAGATAGCGGGTTCAACCCCCATGCTGGTTACTTGGACTAACGTGTTTAAGTTTCGTCCTTAAACTGGGGACGCAAATTATAGAAGAAGCCGTTGAGGCATAAATAAGACCAATTGCGCAACGTGATCACTCTAGAAGACGTTGAGGCATAAATAAGATGAGTTGAGCAGCGTGATCACTCTAGAAGATGACGTTGAGGCATAAAAATGATCAGTTGCACAGCGTGCTCATTCTAGAAGAAGTCGTTGTTTCACAAAAAAAGATTAGTTGCGCAACGTGCTAACTCTAGGAGAAAACGTTGAGGGTATAAAAAAGATCAATTGCGCAAGGTACTCACTCTAGAAAAAGCCATTAATTCATAAATAAGATAAGGTTTGCAACGTGCTCACTCCAGAAGAAGGCTTCATGGCATAAATAAGTTCAGTTGCTCAACGTGCTCACTCTAGACGACTCCGTTGAGGCATAGATAAGTTCAGTTGCACAACGTGCTCATTCTAAAAGAAGCCGTTGATGCATAAATAAGATAAGCTGCGCAATATGCTGACTCTAGAAGAATCTTTTGAGGCATTAATAAGATCAGTTGCACAACGTGCTCACTCTAGAAGACGCCATTGAGGAATAAATAAGATAAGATGCGCAACGTGCTCACTCTAGAAGAAGCCGTTGTGGCATAAAGCAGATCAGTTGCATAACGTTCTCACATTAGAAGAAGCCGTTGAGGCATAAATAAGATCAGTGGCGCAACGTTCTAAATCAAGACAAAGCATCTGAAGTATAAATAAGATCATTTACACAACGTGCTCATCCCAGAAGAAGCCTCTATGGCATAAAGAAGTTCAGCTTCGCAACATGCTTACTCTAGAAGAATTCGTTGATTCAGAAATAAAATCAGTTGCGCAACGTGCTCACAATAGGAGAAGCCGTTGAGGCATACATAAGTTCAGTTGCGCAACGTGCTCAATCCAGAAGAAGCCGTTGAGGGGTAAAAAAAGATCAGCTTCGCAATGTGCTCTCTCCAGAAGAAGCCGTTGAGGCATACATAACATCAGCTGCGCAACGTGCTCACTCTAGAAGAAGCAATGAGGCATGAATAATTTAAAATGCGCAATGTGCTCACACTAGAAGAAGACGTTGAGGCATAAATAAGATCAATTGCACAACGTGCTTAATCTAGAAAAAGCCGTTGAGGCATAAACAAGATCAGTTGCTCAACGTGCTCAATCTAGAAAAAGCATCTGAAGCATAAATAAGATCACTTGCGCAACGTTCTGACTCCAGAAGAAGCCGTTACAGTTCAGTTCATACAAGAGACAGCATTGCAGTTATGGACATATTTCAAGCGAACGAAAGAAGAAGAAGAAGAAGAAGAAGAAGAAGAAGAAGAAGAAGAAGAAGAAGAAGAAGAAGAAGAAGAAGAAGAAGAAGCCTTTATGGCATAGATAAGTTCAGTTGCGCAACGTGCTTACTCTAGAAGAACTCGTTGATTCATAAATAAGATCACTTGCGCAACGTGCTCACTCTAGATGAAGCCATTGAGGCATAAATAAGATGATTTGCATAACGTTATCACTCTAGAAGAAGCCGTTGTGGCATAAATGAGATCAGTTGCGAACGCGCTCATTCTAGAAGAAGCTGTTCATTCATAAATAAAATCAGTTGCGCAACGTGCTCACTCCATAAGAAGCCTTTATGGCATAAATAAGTTCAGTAGCGCAACGTGCTCACTCTAGAAGAATCCGTTGAGGCATAACGAAGTTCAGTTGCACAACCGCCTCACTCTAGAAGAAGCCGTTGATGCATATAGAGATCAGTTGCGCAACGTGATCACTCTAGAAAAAGCAGTTGAGGCGTAAATAAGATAAGTTGCGCAAGTTGCTCACTCTAGAAGAAGCCGTTGATTCATAAATAAGATCGGTTGCGAAACGTTCTCACTCCAGAAGAAGCCTTTATGGCATAAATAAGGTCAATTGTGCAACGTGTTCACTCTAGAAGAAGTCGTTTAATTATAAATAAGATTAGTTGCGCAACGTGCTCACTCTAGAAGATTTCGTTGATTCACAAATAAGATCAGTTGCGCAACGTGCTCACTCTAAAAGAACGAGGACGCCCAAGAAGAACATGGATTGACGACATTAAAGACATTGTACAATCACACGGAAAGACACCCATCGGGGACAGGAGCGCCAGTTATTCCTCCCCACGACTGCTTGACGGAAAAAGTGGAAGGTGATGATGATGATGGTGATGAAGATGATGATGATGATCATGGTGATGAAGATGATGATGGTGATGATGATTTAAATTTTTCCCAAAGCAGTGTCCCACTATGGACCTGAGATGTGATAGGACCGCCACATTTTGTAGACCTGAGATGTGATAGGACCACCACATTTTGTAGACCTGAGTGTCAGAAAGATAAGGTGGCCAGTCTATTCCTCCGTTGACAGACAACAAACACAGGTGCTAGACACTGGTCCGATGGCACACACAACATTATCCCTATAAGCTACACGAATGCATCTGCTTAATGCTTGGTTAAAAATAGTTACACTTGCGAGTTACTTGGTGTCTGAGTATATCTGAAAACTTTCAGCTTAAAAAGTCGCTTAAACGTCGAATCGATAGGGTCGACATTATTGCACCAGGTTTTTCAGTCTCTTTCCGCAGTGCTGAAAACGTCGCACAAAGCACGAACTCCGTAGCTGCAGCGATGACCCACAGGAGTCTCCGCAAAAATGCACCCGTGAGCCGAAGGACGGGGCCCGGAATCAAACCCACAACCTTCGGAAAACAAGTCAGACGGCTTGACCACTACGCCAAGGAGACTCCCACATTCCTCCCACATAGAGAGCAATTAAAACAAGTCGTCAATACACTCAGTACAACCAAACCGACAGTTAAACCATAACTTCGATGAAACTTGAACACACTCAATCCAACCACACCAACAGTAAAATCATGTGTCTTTTTATAACCTGTTCAGTCACAGCAATCACAAAAACAACAATGAACCCACATCAGTTAGATCTCTTGGCTACAACCAACCAGAATATTAGCATTTGTGAAAACCTGTCTCCACATGGGTACAACCAACCAGAATATTAGCATTTGTGAAAACCTGTCTCCACATGGCTACAACCAACCAGAATATTAGCATTTGTGAAAACCTGTCTCCACATGGCTACAACCAACCAGAATGTTAGCATTTGTGAAAACCTGTCTCCACATGGCTACAACCAACCAGAATATTAGCATTTGTGAAAACCTGTCTCCACATGGCTACAACCAACCAGAATATTAGCATTTGTGAAAACATGTCTCCACATAGCTACAACCAACCAGAATATTAGCATTTGTGAAAACCTGTCTCCACATGGCTACAACCAACCAGAATATTAGCATTTGTGAAAACCTGTCTCCACATGGCTACAACCAACCAGAATATTAGCAGGAGTTTCTTCTCAAGATCTGCGCGGGTGCTACGGAGTTCGTGCATCGAGCGAAGCCATCCTTGAGTGAATTTTCAGCAGCGTGTGAGGTTTTCTCAGTCTGTGTTTACGTTTTTTCAACATGGCAGAACAAAGTGTGTTCTTCGAGCGGTCAGCAGTCAACATACCGAAGCGGCGTGGTAGCCGCGCAGGGAGAAAGAAGCAAGGAAGCGTGGTGGTTTGAGGCGTTTTAGACTCAAGTGTCACCGTCTAGGACTCAGGAATATCCGTATTCTATATTGGAACTGTGCCAGTGTAAAACAACGGGGCTCTATTTTAGAAAACCTAGTTTACAGGAACGACATTGTAGCACTCCAGGAGACGAGACTGGGCGATCAACTACTCCAAATCTGGGAATGGCGATTCTCGTTCGCGACAGCATGGTGGCGTCAGAGCTAGACATGTCCAGTTGGGACAGTGACGATATACAAATACAGGCGTTGAGAGTTCATTCTAGTATACCATTCGTGTTGGTTAATGTTTATGCCCGCAATGCAAGTGTGGACGCCCAGAAGTGGCAGTGCTTAAGTGGCATATTAGGCCACGAGAGAAATGTTATTTTCTGTGGTGACTTCAACGCTAAAGGCAGATCATGGGGAAACACTTCCTCCAATACACAGGGGGAGGAGCTCGAGACTGCACTGGAAACCATCGACCTGGTTTGTTTCAACAGTGGCTGTGTCACCAGGACAGCAAGCCGTCCGGGCGATGAGGACAGTGCTATTGATTTGGCGCTAGTTTCACCTTCACTCACTACAGTGTGTAGATGGGGTGTCCTAGGACACCATGGCAGCGACCACCACCCTTGCAGCATACTGGTGGAGAAAGGCAGAACCAGGCAGCACAAGCTAAAGGTAAAGACGTTCCAGTATGACAGTACAGGGCACGATGTGGTGAGTAAAATAAGACGAGACAAGCGCAGAACGTTTCAGGGCAGGAAAAAAAGCTGGGAGCAGCCACCGTGGTGGAGTTTCGAAGTGGAGAAGGCTTGGGTGGATAAGCGTAGTGCTGTAAGGAGATGGCAAAATGCCAAGAAGAACAGAGCTGGTCATCCTAGTCACTGTTTGCAGTTAGAAAGAGAGATGCACACAAAAGTAAGCTATTTCAAAAAACTGGTCAAGGTTGTTAAAAGCGAAAATTGGGCAGACGTGTGTCAAAGAGTAAGCACAGACAAGTCACTGAAATTGTTCTGGCGACTACATAAAAGCATGAGTGGTGTAGTCAAGAATAAGAGAATTTCTGACTTCCAAGGTGCTGACCTCATCTGGCAGAGGACTGACGAGGACAAGGGCAAAGCCGTCCTTGAACGCTACCTTGAGCAGAGCAACCAGACAGACACGGGAGGCCGAAATCTGGCCAAGGAGGTCACCTCAGACAGATGCAAGGCCCAGAACACTTCGGATGAAGACACAGTGACAGTGAAAGAAATCAAGGCTGTGCTTCGACGATCAAAAAACAGTGCTATAGGTCCTGATGGCATAAGATACGACGACATAAATAGGTGTACCGACAATGAGCTAGAGAAACTAGCAGACATGTACAACAACAGTATATGAAGTGCTAGCATCAAGGAGGAATGGTTACACAGCTATCTGATTCCCTTGCCGAAGCCTGACAAAGACCACAAAAAAATTCAGGGATATCGAATTATAACCATGCAGAATACAATAGGCAAGCTGCTGGAGAAGGTAATTGCCAGGAAAATATCAAGCCAACTAGAGAGGCAAGGTGTTTTCCCACCTACCCTGGGTGGGTACCGTCCAAAAAGAGAAACCTGGACCAATGCAGCAGTCTTTGCCCAGGATGTCTATGAAGGTTTCCACTCAGGCACTGAAACCGTTGCTGCAGCGATTGATCTTGAGGACGCATACAACAGAGTACCACTGGATTATTTAATGTTTCAGCTTCTCGAACTAAACGTAAGTCCATTCCTCCTTAGTTGGATCGCTACAGCCCTCTTCCAACGGAAAGTAGTTTTTAGATGTGGCAGTTGGACTTCGGAACCAACAACAATATATCCTGGCCTACCACAGGGATCACCATTATCTCCAGTACTGTTCAACGCCTACACAGTGAGAATCACAAGTGAGCAGATCACTGGACCTGGCAGGACATTGTCGTATGCCGATGATGTTTTAGTGTATCGTCAGGGTAAGGATAGAGAGGAGGTTGCTGTGGAACTACAAACCGAACTCAATCGCATAAGTACTTGGTGTGATGAAGCTGGGACAGTGGTCAACCCAACAAAGGCAACAGTGACTTGGTTCTCGTTGAATAATCATATTGTCAACACTCCAACACCAACTGTAATGCTGTGTTCAGAGACGGTGGAACTAACGCAGGCAATGAATTACCTGGGGATACGGTTTGATCTAACCCTTGCTTATAATGTGCACATAGACCAGGTGATAACAAAGGCCAAGCGGGGTTTGGCAGCGATGTGGGTGATGGCGGCAGCAAAATGTGAGCAGCGCCATCTATGTCTTCTGTACGAGGGGCTGGTCATGTCTGTTTTGGAGTATGCAATGGCAATCCTGACTCTCAGCCATTGGCAGATAGAAAGGATGGAAAGGATACAGAATGAAGCTATGCGCATTATTCTTGGATGTACAAGAGATACAGCATGCAGGGCGATGCGCTACCTTCTTGATTTTCCAACCATTGAAGAGAGAATACAAGGTTGCAGGGCACGCGCCTACCTCATAATTAACGCAAACACACAACATCCACTGCATAGTGAAATTAGGAAGGTGAAGGGCAGCAGGTTAAAAAGAGGACGGTCGTGGATGGGTCAAGCCGAAGACATTCTTCAACAGGTGTGTTCACTTGAGGACTTAGAAAATGGCGAGGAGTGGGTGCAAGTGCCAACAGACTTCTGCACATCCTTTTCAGTTTGCATCCAACTAGATAGAAAATGCAGACAAGAAAATCCGGCTGCTGTTGAGGCTGAAGTACAAGCGTTGATTTTCGAGAATTCGCTAGACGGTGACGCGGTCATCTACACAGATGGGTCGGTCGTCCGACATGTGAGAAGCTCATGGGCCTTTACAGCTCGGGCCGGAGGGAGAATTGTGAAGGAGGACTCTGGTGCTTTCACTGAAACCACAAGTAGCCTGACCATGGAAGTCATGGCAGTAAGTAAAGCAATAACATGGCTCGAGACACAGACATTCACTAGGGCTTGTTTCCTTAGCGACTCAATGAACATGATCAAGAGGATAGAGGAGGGGTCGATCCGAAGAGAATGGTTGCTGCCTCTGGAGCGGTCTCGGCTGGCAAAGATTAGTTTCATCTAATACCAGAATATTAGCATTTGTGAAAACCTGTCTCCACATGGCTACAACCAACCAGAATATTAGCATTTGTGAAAACCTGTCTCCACATGGCTACAACCAACCAGAATGTTAGCATTTGTGAAAACCTGTCTCCACATGGCTACAACCAACCAGAATATTAGCATTTGTGAAAACCTGTCTCCACATGGCTACAACCAACCAAAATATTAGCATTTGTGAAAACCTGTCTCCACATGGCTACAACCAACCAGAATATTAGCATTTGTGAACACCTGTCTCCATGTGGCTACAACCAACCAGAATATTAGCATTTGTGAAAACCTGTCTCCACATGGCTACTACCAACCAGAATATTAGCATTTGTGAAAACCTGTCTCCACATGGCTACAACCAATCAGAATATTAGCATTTGTCAAAACCTGTCTCCACATGGCTACAACCAACCAGAATATTAGCATTTGTGGAAACCTGTCTCTACATGGCTACAACCAATCAGAATATTAGCATTTGTGAAAAACTTTTTCCACATGGCTACAACCAACCAAAATATTAGCATTTGTGAAAACCTGTCTCCACATGGCTACAACCAACCAGAATATTAGCATTTCTGAAAACATGTCTCCACATGGCTACAACCAACCAGAATATTAGCATTTGTGAAAACCTGTCTCCACATGGCTACAACCAACCAGAATATTAGCATTTGTGAAAACCTGTCTCCACATGGCTACAACCAACCACAATATTAGCATTTGTGAAAACCTGTCTCCACATGGCTACAACCAACCAGAATATTAGCATTTGTGAAAACCGGTTTCCACATGGCTACAACCAACCAGAATATTAGCATTTGTGAAAAAAACCTGTCTCCACATGGCTACAACCAACCAGAATATTAGCATTTGTGAAAACCTGTCTCCACATGGCTACAACCAACCAGAATATTAGCATTTATGAAGACCTGTCTCAACATGGCTACAACCAATAAGAATGTTAGCATTTGTGAAAATCTGTCTCCACATGGCTACAGCCAACCAGAATGTTAGCATTTGTGAAAATCTGTCTCCACATGGCTACAGCCAACCAGAATATTAGCAATTGTGAAAACCTGTCTCCACATGGCTACTACCAACCAGAATATTAGCATGCGTGAAAACCTGTATCCACATGGCTACAACCAACCAGATTGTTAGAATTTGTGAAAACCTGTCTCTACATGGCTACAACCAACCAGAATATTATCATTTGTGAAAACCTGTCTCCACATGGCTACAACCAACCAGAATATTAGCATTTGTGAAAACCTGTCTCCACATGGCTACAATCAACCAGAATATTAGCATCTGTGAAAACCTGTCTCCACATGGCTACAACCAACCAGAATATTTTCATTTGTGAAAACCTGTCTCCACATGGCTACAACCAACCAGAATATTAGCATTTGTGAAAACCTGTCTCCACATGGCTACAACCAACCAGAATATTAGCATTTGTGAAAACCTGTCTATACATGGCTACAACCAACCAGAATATTAGCATTAGTGAAAACCTGTCTCCACATGGCTACAACCAACCAGAATATTAGCATTTGTGAAAACCTGTCTCCACATGGCTACAACCAACCAGAATATTAGCATTTGTGAAAACCTGTCTCCACATGGCTACAACCAACCAGAATATTAGCATTTGTGAAAACCTGTCTCCACATGGCTACAACCAACCAGAATGTTAGCATTTGTGAAAACCTGTCTCCACATTTTTCAACGGGGACTCTACAAATTACAATTATTAGTATACGAACTGCACAAGATGTGCAGAGGCATAATCAACCACACCTAGCAGTAACGCATTTAATGGTGACGATTACATTGTAAAACAAGAGTAAGAATAAAACAAAGAGATAAATAACTAGAAGGTTTGATCAAAGGACAGACAGACAGACCGACCGACCGAACGACCGAACGACAGACAGACAGACAGACAGACAGACAGACAGACCGACCGACAGACAGACAGACAGACAGACAGACAGACCGACCGACCGAACGACAGACAGACAGACAGACAGACAGACAGACAGACATGTAGACATGTAGACAGACAGACAGACAGACAGACAGACAGACCGACCGAACGACAGACAGACAGACAGACAGACAGACAGACCGACCGACCGACCGACCGACCGACAGACAGACAGACAGACAGACCGACCGACAGACAGACAGACAGACAGACCGACCGACCGACCGAACGACAGACAGACAGACAGACAGACAGACAGACCGACCGACCGACCGACCGACCGAACGACAGACAGACAGACAGACAGACAGACAGACAGACCGACCGACCGACCGACCGACCGACCGACAGACAGACAGACAGACAGACAGACAGACAGACAGACAGACAGACAGACAGAACGAACGAACCACCGAACGAACGAACGAACGAACAAACTTTATTTTCAAAGGGTTAAGAATTGGGCACGCAGGCCCGTCTAACATTCTGCCCTTCTATTACTCTCTTTCATACATTATTTCATTCACACATCATTCAAGGCTAGCAGAGAACAGCAACAATATAAAAGATATTCATTATAAAGGCATGGGCACAATGCAAACATCAAAACTATACGACACAGTAATATTAGATAATGGTCTGACACTTGTTATTAGCCATGTGGAATATACTGGCCTACACCAGCAGATATGTAGGTAGGTAGGTATGCACGCAGGCAGGCAGGCAGGCAGGCAGGTAGGTAGGACAGACAGGACTAGGTACAGACAGACAGACAGACAGACAGACAGACAGACAGGACAGACAGACAGGACAGGACAGACAGGCAGACAGGACAGACAGACAGACAGACAGACAGACAGACAGATAGATAGATAGATAGATAGATAGATAGATAGATAGATAGATAGATAGATAGATAGATAGATAGATAGATAGATAGATAGATAGATAGATAGATAGATAGATAGATAGATAGATAGATAGATAGATAGATATATGCCCGCCAGGAACTGGGCGAAGCCGGGCCGGGTTAGCTAGTAAATTATAATGTGCTACTTTATAACATTTTGAATGAATACCACCAGTGCTTGTTTTAGTGATTTCCCAAAAACTATTATTGCAATTTGGTTCTTTTTTGGCTCGAAAGTAGTTCTGATTGGGATTTGGCGGATCTGGAATAAACTTCATTGTATTATGAAGTGATAATAATAAATTATACTGTGCTACCGTGTTACATTTGTAATAAAAACATTTGGTGCTTTTTTTTTTTTTTTGGTGCTTCCTAAAAAATTTTGGTGCTTTTTAGTGCTTTTTGGCTCGATTTTGGTGCTTTTTCATCAACGGGAGATGGCAACATTGATTGCATGCGTCACCAAAAGCGTTAGTTAGAAAATCAAAAGGGAGGCTCTACTCGCAATGGAATTGTGAATAGAAAAAAATTATATTCGCAATCGAATTGCGGGAAGTAACAAACATGTCACAGCGTCTGCTCACTAGTCAATTTTAGTTTAGGCCATTAAGAAGTCTAAGAAGGTGGTTAATTTAAATAGGAATATTCACTGTTGTGAGTTTAAGTCTGCCGAATTCTCCGTATTTTTTAATGAATCACTCTCTTCTTACTTCTGTCCGTTCTTTTGGCATCCCGTTGTATTTTTACATTACTTTAGTCCTGTTTAAATATCAAGAATAATTTTTCAGAACAGGTATCTCCAATACAAATAACGATCCCTACAAATAATTATGTCCCCAGGCGAGTTCAAGAATTGTTAACTTTCGTTTATGTAAACTTACTGTTACCAGGCATCCATGTTTGTTTACGTTACCGTCCTACTATTAAAGTCCTGATAATATCGCAGCAGTGATGATTCTCTCAATTTGACACTTTCTATGGCCTTCATTGCATCCTCTCTGAGTGACTCTGTTCTGGTCCAGCTGACAGTAATATGCTTCGCCTCAGAGAGACATGACTAGGCAATTCAAACACCAGATTTCGATTGACTGGCCTCATTAATTAATAAATAAACAAGGAAAAGGAAATGCTACGCATATAAAGTGTAGGAAAACCCGGTATATCTGAAGCAGGTGGACAAGAGAGAGGAGAGAGATAGATAACGAAGATAGTGTGAGAGTCAGAGATATGAGAAAGATGTATTGAAAGACATTAAAGAGTGGTAAAGACAAGAAAGGGAGAGGTGGGAGATCGAGACTTAGAGCGAGCGAGAGAGAGAGAGAGAGAGAGAGAGAGAGAGAGAGAGAGAGAGAGAGAGAGAGAGAGAGAGAGAGAGAGAGAGAGAGAGAGAGAGAGAGAGAAGAACTCGTATTCGGGTGGCTAAGCTCCTTTCCCAAGACAACAAAAGTAGAGGACAGATAAGAACAGAAAGATAAGTGTGCAGGTTCTTGTGCAGCAAGATAAACAACACCTAATACACAAAATCCGTAGAAAACATATGCCTTAAGCGAAATCATCAGACTAGCATTGCTGTCACCTAATTACTGAAAATGAAAAAAAAATGTCTCCCCGTTGGGGAATCGAACCTCGATCTCTCGTGTACCAGGCGAAGACAATAACCACTATGCTACTGAGGACACGTTTGCACATCAACAAAATATTGTAATATGGTCATACGCATAGGAATAATCACGTGACCTACTTCGATTGCGAATATAATTTTTTTCTATTAGCAATGGAATTGCGAATAGTCTCTTCGCATAATAATATACTCTAAAATTAAAATTAACAAAACGTCGTCGGCAAGATTCGAACCTACGCGGGAAAATCACAATGGACTTCAAGTCCATCGCCTTAACCACTCGGCCACGACGACTGGATGAAAGTGGACCAAAATACATTCATATCCTAAAATCTGTAAAATGCATAGCGCAGTTTGGTATAGATTTTACCTATTCTTCTTCTTCTTTCGTTCGCTTGAAATATGTCTATATCTGCAATGTTGTCTCTTGTATGAATTTAACTGTCTTTTTCAGTTCACACAGTGGTCCATAGAGTTTATCTTCCACTGTCGTCTCTCTAGGCCAGAACGTTTGCCTAGATATGTTATATTTTGGGCAGTCTTGGAATATGTGCTCTGCTGTCTTTGAGGCCAATCCACATGTGCACATGGCTGTTTCACCAATCTTGAATTTTGTATACATGTGGTTGCGTAATCTATTGTGTCCTGTTCTGAGGCGAAGAATAATGACTTGTTCTGGTCTGTCCATAACGTGGTAGTCATCTTGAGCAGGTTTTGGTGGCTTTCTGACTGATTTGATCATTCTTTTCTTTTGGTGGTATGTAACGGACACATCAGGCTGTGCTTCTTTGGCTCCTTCCTTAGCCAATTGATCAGCTCTGTCATTTCCGGGTACTCCACAGTGGGATGGTATCCACTGTATGGTGACCTTATGCTGACTGCTAAGTTCAGAAATCTCATAAGCTCTCAAAGCTTATCCCACCCCAAAAGCTGCAAAGATTCCATCCCATATTACCAGCTACTCCACCTTCGTCGGATCTGTCTGGAAAATAATGACTTCCTCTGAGAGCCCACGAAATGCTGGACTTTTTCCGCAGATGGTCCTATCCAGAGGACGTCTTGTCCACAGCTTTCATCGCATAACCCAGGTCTCGCGGGAAATGTCCCTCGCCAAACATACACGACCTCCAAACAATGAACCCAAGCTTATCCTCACCTTTCATCCACATGCCTATGCCATCAAGCACATTTTCCTGAGACTCTGGTCCATCTTGGAATCCGATCCAACCACTCGTGAGGTATTCTCCAATGGCCCCAGGGTAATTCTCCGCTGTAACCAGAGCCTCAGAGACCACCTTGTGCATAGCCGCCTCCCCACGGTTACTTCATCCGTGGGCACATTCGAATGCCAGCGTAAGAACTGTCTGACATGCCCATACGTTGTTCAGACACCAGAGATTGCATTTCCCCGAGGCACCTTCACCTTGAAAGATTCTTTCACCTGTACATCCCGCAATCTGATTTATGTTATCATCTGCAAACGATTTGACATGAAATACATTGGCCATACGGGCAGACGTCTTGCTGATCGTTTTAGAGAACACCTCAGAAACATCAATCAGGGCGCTGACAAACCTGTCCCCAACCATTTCAATTCCTCCAACACTAATGGAGTCGACAATGCAAGTGTCACCGCATTAAAACCCTGCTTCTCTAATAGCTCCGTCAGACTTAAAATTGAACGCCAGCTTATCAACAATCTGGGATGTATCCATCCAGCAGGTATTAATACTGTTGTGGACGCTACGGTATTACTGTGGCATCTTCCTCAATTGTTTACACTATCTAGTACTATGCTGTACCCGCCCCCCCCCCCCCCCCCACAGCCCCCCCCCCTATATCTAGACCTAACTGTCCCCACATCCCGATATTCTCATAGCAGACTGTTCACATATTCTTGGCTACTTAAATCCTTTTTGGCAACACACTTTTAATTTTGGAGCCAACGAGCGCCTTCGCAGCTGGCCAAGTCAATTTTTCTGCCCCACATGGCACAGTGATAGGTCGTGTGTGTTTTTTCGTTGTTTGCTGTTTGCTGTATTTCGTTGTTAGCTATCTGTGTTGTCATTGACAAAGATTCTGAGAATCGAAACGTCTGTGTGTCGTATTGTACGCTTTCGTGTGTATTTTATTTTATTTTATTATTCATTTTATATATTTATTGAGTGCTTCTGATTTCAGATTTTCACTTGGATTTCGCGACACATGGATCTCCTTGTAAGGTATGTGTCAAAGTTGATGTTTAGTACGTTTTTTCTCTCAGGAGTTTAATTTACCTATTTGTGTCCAATTCATATTGTTATATCCTGCTTTTTCTTTCTAAGTTCAGAAAGTAATGTCCTTAGTAGTGGCAATTTCCCAGACAGGAGCGCCTCGAGTACTGATTATGCATCTGTCAGTAGCACTACAGGTTGTGTACCGTTGCTGGTATTTATTAATTTCTCTGTTGCTATCTTGATTGCCTCAATTTCAGCATCATAGTTATGGTAGTACTTTCTTGTCGATACTCTGGCTGTGTCCCTTGTATTATTTGGGTATTCTATGTACACTCTCGCTCCTCAATTTCGAACAGCATTTTGTGCCGACCCATCTGTGTAGGCTCGGATCCAGAGGTCCTGTGGGTATTCTTCATCAAGGGAGCTGAGAGTGGCTGTTCTGCGCTGCACACTGTTCTGTTCTTCCTTGTCAAATATTCCTCTCAATTTTGTCTGGAATTGTAATGACAATCTATGCTCATCTTTCCATGGAGTTCGCTCTGGAATAGTTGTTAGGGGGATACAAACTATGGGCAAATCGGTGGTTTCTCTGCAGAGTCGTTTGGCCTGGTGGATAAAACTACTTCTTTTCAACCGCCCCATAGCTAGGTTTTCAAATCTGTTCTTCATAGGGTGGGCTGGCAACCTGAGGAACTTTTCTGCTCCTATTAGCGTTTTCGTATCTCTGTACTGACTCAGTGCTTGTGTCCTCCCCATCTTCTCCGTTTCCACTATAGGGGTTGATCTCATCCCTCCTTTGGTGACTCTAAGTGCTTGATTTTGCACCTTGTCCAGCTATTGTAGTGTGGTTTTTGATGCTGAACACCACGCAGTTGACCCATATTCCAGGTGTGGTCGTATGCTCTGTTGGTAAACTTTGCTAAGTATTTTCCCACTGGCTCCCCATGTGGTTCCACTTAGCTTTCTCAGGATGGCTATTTTCCTTCTGGCTTTTGCTACTGCTTTGTTGATGTGCTTTCTCCATGTCAGCCCGCCATCAAATGTTACTCCAAGGTATGCTGGTTCTTCATCTTCTCTTAGGGGTGTTCCATTTATTTGGATGATCCCTGCCGTTTGTTTTGAAGAGAGGGTAAATAAAGTGGTGCTGCACTTGTCAGTGTTTATGCTGACACACCATTTATTTGCCCATGCAACGACTGGATGTCTGTACATGTCTACCACCATATACCCAGTAACATCAAACCACCCACTGGATGTCTGTAAAACAGTGTCTACCAACATATACCCAGTAACATCACAGCACCCACTGGATTGTCTGTACATGTCTACCACCATATACCCAGTATCATCAAACCACCCACTGGATGTCTGTACAACATGTCTTATACCCAGTAACATCACAACACCCTTGTATGCCTGCACAAAATGGGTAAAACTCCCTGAAAGAAACAGCACCATATGTCGGGGTTGGTACCAATCCTCAACAAGTGTGCAACTCTGTGCAAACATGAAAAACCCCATCAAGAATGTAATGAACGCAATCATTACTAGAAGCCGGGAAGATGACAACAAGCAGCTCAAAGTAAGAAAATAAACTACAAGCTACAGCATAAACACCCCTTCATAGCCAAGTCGAAAACTCGATTGGATTGGATTGGATTGTTGTCCCACTAATAATAGTGCATATAGCACTGCTAAAACATGTCTGGAGGAGGTAAAGGCGCCAAGAGAAACCGCCATGGACGTCGTCTAACCCTAACCCTTTACCATATATTTTGTTGTTGTCTTTTGGTGTCTGCTGTGCCCGCCCGTTCCCTAACAATGTAGCACAACGGACAAATCTACTAGTGCTCAGTCTCCCTATGAAACCCGCCACAACACCACGTGTTGCAGGCCTTCTTATGTTTTAATTGTCAACCCCTTGAAATGTTGTGTTCTAAATAAGTCGCTGGGTTTCTAAGAACCGTAGCCCTCCGGACAAACCCGCAAGTGCTCAGTCTCACGCACACAAAGCAGATAAGACAGATAGGGAACTCTGGTGCATTCAGGAAGATTGTTAAACTGATGCCAATAGATAGGTGGTCACAAGTGTCCTTCACCCCAACTGACCTGGCTTAGAGAGAAAGTGTCCTAGTTCATGAAGAAGAGAGTGTGGCAGGACGGCTCCCATCTGAAGAAATGAACCACAGCCATCTTGGTTCTGAAGAATCCTCATGGCTCGCTTTATCAGCGGGTAAAGCATTACCGTTGGCCGTGAGCCCGGCGCTTCTATGAGTTCCTCCAGGAACGTTCAGACTATGCCCCATAACTTCTAGGAGTCAACGTCGCTGGCACTACGGTCTGCTGGTTCATGAAGATAGGATCCTTCTCTTTCAGTCAGTCTCTAAGTCACAGTCAGTAAGTCATAGTCACTCGGTCACGTTGTCAGTCACAGTCACCCAGTCACAGTCACTCTGTCTGTTGGTCACTAAGTCAGAGTCAGTTACGGCGGGGACCCGATTCACTGGCATCCCCACGTGGCTTATAAGTTAAGGGGCGGACCTGAGAGAGAGCTGTCCCAGTAGAAGGTCATGTCCAGGAGGCCACTCTTCACGCGGACCTGAGAGAGAGCTGTCCCAGTAGAAGGTCATGTCCAGGAGGCCACTCTTCACGCGGACCTGCCAGAGGTGTGTACCGGCAATACGCGCCGTCCTCGTGCTCTCTGTAATGATGATGCCTGGTGATGACTCTCCACCTGTGGTCAGTTCTGTCTGTAATGATGACACCTGGTGATGACTCTCCACCTGTGGTCAGTTCTGTCTGTAATGTCATGTACCCATTAGAGTTAGGGGATGGGTTATGGGTTAGGGTTAAGGTTAGACTTAGGGTAAGGGTTAGGGGATAGGGTTAGGGTTAGGGTTCGGGTTAAGGGTTACGGTTAGGGGTAGGGTTAGGTTTTAGGGGTTAAGGGGTTAGGGGTTAATGGTTAGGTGTTAGGGCTAACTGTACCCCTAATCCTAACCCTAACCCTAAACCCAGGGCGTAGCCAGGGCAATGGTATTTGTCTGTATTTAAATCCTGGACCATGTGGACATCACAATAATATTTTAGCCTGTAGGTTAGGGTATATGGTGGTAGACATGTTGTACAGACATCCAGTGGGTGGTGTGATGTCATTGGGTATATGGTGCTAGACATGTTATACAGAAAAAGCTGTTGAGGCATAAATACGATCAGTTGCGCAACTTTCTCACTCCAGATAGAAGCCTTTATGGCAAAAATAAGGTCAGTTGCGCAACGTGCTCACTCTAAAAGAACCCGTCGAGGCATAAATAAGATCAGTTACGCAACGTGCTCAATCCAGAACATATAGTTGGGGCATAACTAAGAAAGGTTGCGCATCGTGCTCACACACGAATTAGCCGTCGAGGCATAAATAAGATCAGTTGATCAACGAGCTCACACTAGAAGAAGACTTTATGGCATAAATAAGTTCATTTGCACAATGTGCTCACTCTAGAAGAAGCCGTTGAGGTATAAATAAGTTAAATTGCGAAACGTGCTCACTCGAGAAAAAGCCGTTGAGGCATAAATAAGATCAGTTGCGCAACGTGATCATTCTAGAAGAAGCCTTTGAGGCATAAAAAAATCAGTTGTGCAACGTGCTCAGTCTAGCAGAAGCCTTTGAGGCATAGATAAGATCTCTTGAAAAAGTGCTCACTCTAGAAGAAACCGTTGAGGCATAAATAAGATCTCTTGAAAAAGTGCTCACTCTAGAAGAAACCGTTGAGGCATAAATAAGATCTCTTGAAAAAGTGCTCACTCTAGAAGAAAACGTTGAGGCATAAATAAATCAGTTGCGCAACGTGCTCTGCAGAAGAAGCCTTTAAGGCAAAAGCAAGTTCAGTTGCGCAAAGTGCTCACTCTAGGAGAATCCGTTTAGGCATAAATAAGTTCAGTTGCACAACGTGCTCATTCTAAAAGGAGCCGTTGATGCATAAATAAGATCAGTTGCGCAAAGTGATCACTTTAGAAAAAGCAGTTAAGGAATACAGAAAATCAGTTGCACAAGGTGCTCAAACTAGAAGAAGCCGTTGATTCATAAATAAGATCAGTTGCGCAAAGTGCTCACTATAGAAAAAGCATCTGAGGCATAAAAAAGATCAGTTGTGCAACGTGCTCACACTAGAAAAAGCAGTTGAGGCATAAATAAGATCAGTATCGTAACGTGCCCACTCTAGAAGAAACCGTTGAGGCATAAATAAGATCAGTTGCGCAACGTACTCACTTTAGAAGAAGGATTTCAGGCATAAATAAGATCAGGTGCGCAACGTTCTTACTCTAGCAAAAGCAGTTGAGAGATAAATAAGATCGGTTTAGAAACTTGCTCACTCGTAAAGAAGCAGTTAAGGCATAAATAAGGTCAGATGCACAACGTGCTCACTCTAGAAATAGCCGCGGAGGCATAAATAAGATCAATTGCACAACGTCCTCACTCTCGAAGAAGCCGTTAAGGAATAAATAAGATCAGTTGCGCAACGTACTCACTCTAGAAGAAACCGTTGAGGAATAAATAAAATCAATTGCGCAAAGTACTCATTCTAGAAGAAGCCGTTGAGGCATAAATAAGATCAGTTGCGCAAGTTGCTTACTCTAGAAAAAGCATCTGATGCATAAATAAGATCAATTGCGGATGGTGCTCACTCTAGAGCCGTGAATTCATAAATAAGTTGCACAACGTGCACACTCCAGATGAAGCCTTTATGACATAAATAAGTTCAGTTGCACAACGCGCTCACTCTAGAAGGCGTCGTTGATGAATAAATAAGATCAGTTTCGCAAAGTGATCACTCTAGAAATAGCAGTTAAGGTATAAAGAAGATCAGTTGCGTAAGGTGCTCACTATAGAAAAAGCATCTTAGGCATAAGGAAGATCAGTCGCGCAACGTGCTCACACAAGAAAAAGCAGTTGAGGCATAAATAAGATCAATAGCGTAACGTGCTCACTCTAGAAGAAGCCGTTGATTCATAAATAAGACAAGTTGCGCAACGTGCTCACTCCAGTAGAAGACTTTATGGCATAAATAAGCTCGGTTGCGCAGTGTGCTCACTATAGAAGAAGCAATTGAGGCATAAATCAGATAAGATGCGCAACGTGCTCACTCTAGAAAAAAGCCGTTAATTCATAAATAAGATCAGTTGCACATCGTGCTCACTCTAAAAGAAGCCGTTGAGGCATAAATATGATCAGTTGCGCAGCGTGCTCACTCCAGAAGAAATAGATGAGGCATAAATAAGAACAATTGCGCAACGTGCTCACTCTAGAAGAAGCCGTTGAGGAATAAAAAAGATCAGTTGTGCAACGTTCTCTCTCCAGAAGAATCCTTTATGGCATAAGTAAGTTCAGTTACGCAGCTTGCTCACTCTAGAAGAATTTGTTTAGTCATAAATAAGTTCAGCTGCACAACGTGCTTACTCTAGACGAAGCCGTCGATGCATAAATAAGATCAGTTGTGCAACGTGCTCACTCTAGAAGAAGCCGTTGTGACATAAATACGATCAGTTGCGAACGTGCTCACTCTAGAAGAAGTCGTTAAAGCATTAATAAGATCACTTACGCAACGTGCTCACTCTAGAAGAAGCGATTGCGGCATAAATCAGATAAGATGCGCAACAACGTGCTCACTCTAGAAAAAGCCGTTAATTCATAAATAAGATCAGTTGCGAACGTGCTCACTCTAGAAAAAACCTTTTGAGGCATTAATTAAGATCAGTTGCGCAACGTGCTCAGTCTCGAAGAAACCATTGAGGCATAAATAAGATCTGTTGCGCAACATGCTCACTCTAGAAGAAACCGCTGAGCCATAAATAAGGTCAGTTGCGCAAAGTGCTCACTATAGAAAAATCCTCTGAGGCAAAAAGCAGATCAGTTACGTAACGTGCTCACACTAGAAAAAGCAGTTGAGCATGAATGAGATCCGTTGCGCAACGTGCTCACTCTAGAAGAAACCGTTGAGGCATAAATAAGATCAGTTGCTCATCGTACTCACTCTAGAAGAAACCGATGAGACATAAATAAGATCAGTTGCGCAACGTGCTCACTCTAGAAGAAGCATCTGATGCATAAATAAGATTAGTTGCGTAAGGTGCTCACTCTAGAAGAAGCCGTTGATTCAAAAATAAGATAAGTTGCGCAACGTGCTCCCTCAGGAAGAAGCCTTTATGGCATAAATAAGTTCTGATGTGCAATGTGCTCACTCTAAAAGAATTTTTTGATTCATAAATAAGATCAGTTGCCCAACGTGCTCACTCCAGAGGATATAGATGAGGCATAAAGAAGAACAATTGCGCAACGTGCGCACTCCAGAAGATTCCGTTGGGGAATAAAGAACATCAGTTACACAACGTGCTATCTCCAGAAAAATCCATTAAGGCATAAGTAAGTTCAATTGCGCAGATTGCTCATTCTAGAAGAATTCGCGTAGGTATAAATAAGTTAAGTTGCACAACGTGCTCACTCTATACGAAGCCGTCGATGCATAAATTAGATCAGTTGCGCAACGTGCTCACCTTAGAAGAAGCCATTGAGGCATATATAAGAGAAGATGCGCAACATGCTCACTCTAGATGAAGCCGTTGTGGCATCACTAAAATCAGTTGCGAACGTGCTCACTCTAGAAGAAGCCGTTGAAGCATTAGTAAGATCAGTTCCGCAACGTGCTCACTCTAGAAGAAACCATTGAGGCATAAATAAGATAAGATGTGCAACGTGCTCACTCTAGAAGAAGCCGTTCAGGCAAAAATAAGGTCAGTTGCGAACGTGCTCACTCTAGAAGAAGCCTTTGAGGCATAAAGAAGATCAGTTTTGCAAGGTGCTCACTCTGAAAGAGGCCGTTGATTCATAAATAAGATCAGTTTCGCAGCGTGCTCACTCTAGAATAATCCATTGAGGCATAATTAAGTTAGTTGCACAACGTGCTTACTCTAGAAGAAGCCGTTGATGCATAAATAAGATCAGCTGCGCAATGTACTGACTCTAGAAGAAGCTTTTGAGGCATTAATAAGATCAGTTGCGCAACGTGCTCACTCTAGAAGAATCCGATGAGGCATAATTTCGATCAGTTGCGCAAAGTGCGGACACTAAAAGAAGTCGTTAGAACATAAATAAGATCAGTTGCGCAACGTGCTCACTCTAGAAAAAGCATCTGAGATATACATAAGATCAGTTGCTCAACATGCACACAACAGAAGAAGTAGTTGAGGCATAAACAAAATATCACTTGCGCAACGTGCTCACTCTAGAAGACGCCGTTTAGGCATGAATAATATCTGTTGCATAACTTCCTCACTCTAGACGAAACAATTGAGGAATAAATAAGATCATTTGCGCAGCATACTCACACTAGAATAAGCCGTTGAGGCATAAATAAGATCAGTTGCGCAACGTGCTCACTCTAGAAGAATCCGTTGATTCCTAAATGAGATCAATAGTTCAACGTGCTCAATCTAAAAATAGCATCTGAATCAAAAATAAGTTCAGTTGCACAACGTGTTCACTCTAGAAAAAGCAGTTGAGTCATAAATAAGATCAGTTTTGCAAGGTGCTCACTCTAGAAGAAGCCGTTGATTCATTAAAAAATTGAGTTGAGCAAAGATCTCACTCACAAATTATCCGTCGAGGCATAAATAAGATCAGTTGCGCAACGGGCTCACTCCAGAAGAAGAATCTATGGCATAAGTAAGTTCATTTGCACAATGTGCTCACCCTAGAAGAAGCCGTTGAGGCATAAATAAGATCAGTTGCGCAAATTGCTCACTCTAGAAAAAGCCGTTGAGGCATAAATAAGACCAGTTGCGCAACGTGATCACTCTAGAAGGCGTTGAGGCATACATAAGATGAGTTGAGCAGCGTGATCACTCTAGAAGACGTTGAGGCATAAAAATGATCAGTTGCACAGCGTGCTCACTCTAGAAGAAGTCGATGATTCACAAAAAAAAAGATTAGTTGAGCAACGTGTTAACTCTAGGAGAAAACGTTGAGGGTATAAATAAGATCAATTGCGCAAAGTGCTCACTCTAGGAGAAGCCCGTGAGGCATAATAACGCTCAGCTGAGCAACGTGATGACAGTAAAAGAAGCCTTTAAGACATAAATAATATCATTTGCGCCATGTTCTCACTTTAGAAAAAGCATCTGAGGCATACATAAGTTCAGTTGCGCAACGTGCACACTCTACAAAAAGCAGTTGTGGCATTAATAAGATCACTTGTGCAACGTACTCACTCTAGAAGAAGCCGTTGAGGCATAAAAAAGATCAGCTTCGCAATGTGCTCTCTCCAGAAGAAGCCTTTGTGGCATATGTATGCTCAGTTGCGCAAAGTGGTCACTCTAGAAGAATCCGTTGAGGCATAAATAGGTTCAGTTGCACAACGTGCTCACTCTAGACGAACAATTGATGCATAAATAAGTTCAGTTGCTCAACGTGCTCATATAACAGAGTAACAGTTAATATGATGTATATAAACGGAAAGATCCGTTGCGAAACGTGCTCACTCTAGAAAAAGCATCTGATGCACAAATAAGATCAGTTGCGCAAGATGATCACTCTAGAAGAAGCTGTTGCTTCATAAATAAGATCAGAAGCGAAGCGTGGTCCTTCTAGAAAAAGCATCTGAATCATAAATAAGATCAGCTGCGCAACGTGCAAACTCTAGAAAAAGCATCTGATACATAAATCAGATCAGTTGCGCAAGGTACTCACTCTAGAAAAAGCCATTAATTCATAAATAAGATAAGTTTTGGAACGTGCTCACTCCAGAAGAAGGCTTCATGGCATAAATAAGTCTATTTGCTCAACGTTCTCACTCTAGACGAATCCTTTGAGGCATAAATAAATTCAGTTGCACAACGTGATCATTCTAGAAGAAGCCGTTGATGCATAAATAAGATCAGAAGCGAAGCGTGCTCCTTCTAGAAAAAAGCATCTGAATCATAAATAAGATCAGAAGCGAAGCGTGCTCCTTCTAGAAAAAGCATCTGAATCATAAATAAGATCAGCTTCGCAACGTGTACACTCTAGAAGTGGCAGTTGAGGCATAGATAAGTTCAACTGATCAACGTCCTCACTTTAGAATAAGCCGTTGAGGCATAAATAAGATCATTTGCGCAACTTGCTCACTCTAGAAGAAGCCGTTGAGGAATAAATCAGATCAGTTGCGCAACGTACTCACTCTAGAAGAAGCCGTCGAGGCATAAAAAAGATCATTTGCGCAACTTGCTCACTCTAGAAAAAGCATCTGATACATAAATAAGATCAGTTGCGCAAGGTACTCACTCTTGAAAAAGCCGTTAATTCATAAATTAGATAAGTTGTGCAAAGTGCTCACTCCAGAAGAAGGCTTCATGGCATAAATAAGTTCAGTTGCTCAACGTGCTCACTCTAAACGAATCCGTTGAGGCATAGATAAGTTCAGTTGCACAACGTGCTCATTCTAGAAGAAGCCGTTGATGCATAAAGATCATTTGCGCAACTTGCTCACTCTAGAAAAAGCATCTGATACATAAATTAGATCAGTTGCGCAAGGTACTCACTCTTGAAAAAGCCGTTAATTCATAAATTAGATAAGTTGTGCAAAGTGCTCACTCCAGAAGAAGGCTTCATGGCATAAATAAGTTCAGTTGCTCAACGTGCTCACTCTAAACGAATCCGTTGAGGCATAGATAAGTTCAGTTGCACAACGTGCTCATTCTAGAAGAAGCCGTTGATGCATAAATAAGATAAGCTGCGCAATATGATGACTCTAGAAGAATCTGTTGAGGCATTAATAAGATCAGTTGCACAACGTGCTCACTCTAGAAGACGCCATTGAGGAATAAATAAGATAAGATGCCGTTGTGGCATAAAGAAGATCAGTTGCATAACGTTTTCACATTAGAAGAAGCCGTTGAGGCATAAATAAGATCAGTGGCGCAACGTTCTAAATAAAGACAAAGCATCTGAAGTATAAATAAGATCATTTACGCAACGTGCTCATCCCACAAGAAGCCTCTATGGAATAAAGAAGTTCAGCTTCGCAACATGCTTACTCTAGAAGAATTCGTTGATTCAGAAATAAAATCAGTTGCGCAACGTGTTCACAATAGGAGAAGCCGTTGAGGCATACATAAGTTCAGTTGCGCAACGTGCTCAATCCAGAAGAAGCCGTTGAGGGATAAAAAAGATCAGCTTCGCAATGTGCTCTCTCCAGAAGAAGCCTTTGTGGCATATGTATGCTCAGTTGCGCAAAGTGGTCACTCTAGAAGAATCCGTTGAGGCATAAATAGGTTCAGTTGCACAACGTGCTCACTCTAGACGAACCATTGATGCATAAATAAGTTCAGTTGCTCAACGTGCTCATATAACAGAGTAACAGTTAATATGATGTATATAAACGGAGTCCCGGTTGTAGTTTCATAGGTTTTATTTGACGGAATACATCAGAATATATAAAACAGGTTACAAGAGGTTTTCTATATACAATCGATGTTGTCAATTCAAGGTCCAGGCAGTAACTAACTTCTCTAAGCCCCGCGTCACGGCTTGAGCGTCCTTCGTTACGTTTTCATAGGATGCTCAACCGTGCCTAGTCTTTGCACATTATCCCCTCCTAAGCTACTAACAGAGATGGTGCTCTGTTACAGTCCTCCCTTTCTTTAAGAAGACTTTTCTTGAAAAGTCTTAATCCCTAACCTACTTATTCTAATTATTCTTTCCCTCACTAAAACCTTAACCCCAATATTATTTCTCCAACCCATCTTAAACTAACCCCCTCTTAACCAATGAACTTTATTTCTATTCCTTCGAGTCCAATTCTCCACTTGTCTCTTATAGCTAACCGCTATGTTCTGTTATAGATCTTTGTGAAGTGATACTTCTTCTTCGTTTCTGTATATGAGCCTACAAGGTTTCATTTAAAAAAAACACAGTTCATAAGGAAATCCACATATATATAGGTATCTATTATACATCATAATATTTCTGCCTTACAAAATCTCAGTTTTATACAACACATCACAACATATATGTGTACCTTTTCGAAATACTTCTTCTTCTCTTCATAAGCGATCCGCTTAAACCTTTTCATCACGAGCATATATACCAATATCTGATCTCAACTATAAAAATTCAAAATGCCGTACTCTTCCGAAAATACTCCATACTCAATATCATTATCACCAACAAGTCTATTATTGGTGTGGACCTCAGCATTACTAATTCTCCACATTCAACCAACCTGAAGTCACTCGCACTAACACACGATAGGAAGACAAAGAATCGGTGCGCACCGGAAAGTCAAAGAACTAGAACTCTTCCTCACAAAAACTACACTCACACTTACCCCCTATGTCACCTTGAGACTTTATGCAGTAAAGTCTAAAAAAAATACATATCTCTCACAATTCAATTATACCATTTATTATGGCAATTTCATATTATATCTCCGAATCTCACCTAATTATTTAATCTCTGACTAAAACAGATATCCCCAGCATCAAACACCAAAAATATTATCCACCCCTAAATGTCTATATATTACAGACACTACTGATATTATGGCTCTGAACCTTACCTCAACCATAGCAACCTCGCATTGTAATGTCAACCACAAAACACATCCCGAGGACACAAATCAAAAGGTCCATTATGGGCCCTATCACTCAAGACCTCCTCCAACATTATAAACATTACCTAACATAACCAAATCTCTCCTATACCTCACTCAGAATTCCTTATTAATCTCGCCGAAAACTTCAGCAATCCACTAATGTCCATTTATTATGGGCATATCTCCTAAAACCCCTACTTGTCAATTTATGCCGTTATCAACAGCAACAAAATACCGCCACTGAACTCATGTCTGTGACCTTCTAACCCATCACTGATTGCAATCAACGTTATTCTTTCTCAGTCCATATATCACGGACCCCCAAAACCTCATGGCATTTTATCTATGTTCGCTGTGACCACAGCACTCCACACATGACAATGTCCATTTCTCACGAAATAGAACACAACAGTAAGCATCCATCATACATAAAGACAGACTACAACAAGAACATATCATACAGAGGGCAATACAACTCACAAAACAGACTGACAGGAATGCACCACACCTAATCACACTAGAATCACAATTAGAACAACACCAGCAACACACATTCCGTGGTGCACTCCTTCGAACTAAACTTACTAACATATCAGAAGAAAGTCTCAATAGACAGCACCTTGCATTAGAGCAAAACATTCAACGCAACAGACAAATAGGAGCAATAACAGACATGCAAGGAAACACACAAAGAGAGACAGTACATATACTAGAAACATTCCAACAGTACTACACTGACCTATATACAGCAGAACCCGCCAACACACACACACACACACACACACACACACAATAGGTTCCTAAAATACACAAAAAAAATTGTCAAACACAGATAAAGACACACTAGACACAGAGCTTACATTAGCAGACATAACACATGCACGCAATCAAATGCAAAAAGACAAAACACCAGGAACAGATGGACTCACAGTAGAATTCTACCAACACTTCTTTCCTATCCTAGGCAATTTTCTTCTAAAAGTCTACCAAGAAGCTTTTAACAAACAAGAACTCCCAAACACTTGCAATATGTCATATATAACACTCATACCTAAAGAGAACACAGACAAAACACAGCTGAAAAACTATAGACCCATCTCCTTATTAAACACAGACTACAAAATTCTAGCAAAATCACTTGCAAACAAAATTAAAAACTTCATGCCATCACTCATCCACCCAGACCAACAGTGCAGTATTCAACACAGAAACATACACCAACATACATACTTCATTAGGGATTTCATTACATACACCCACCAGAAAGACTGTCAATCCTCTCTCTTATCTTTAGACCAGGAGAAAGCCTTTGACAGAATCTCACACTTATACTTACACAAAACACTAGCACACTGTAACATAGGACAGTACTATAGACAGTGGATATAAATATTGTATAAAAATCCTGAAAGTAAGGTACTGGTGAATCATTCACTCACTGTCAGTTTCATAATCAATAGATCTGTCAGACAAGGGTGTCCACTATCACCAGTCCTATATGTACTAACACTAGAACCACTCTTAGAAGCAATTAGACAGGACACTAACATTAAAGGTACATTTATACAAGGGTCTGGAGAGCGGAAATTAATTGCTTATGCAGATGACACCGCTTTCTTCCCTACAACCAACACTTCCATAACGAACATACTTCACACCTTCAGACAGTTTGGTGAAGGAAGTGGGGCCAAAATAAACATACAGAAGTCTAAAATAATGGGTCTGGGGAAGTGGAAGAATAAAGCAGATTTCCCCCGGATCTAACAGTCACAGATAACATGAAGATTTATGGGATCACTTTTCCATCCAATCCCAGAAAAACACACACAGGAACATGGCAATCACTGACAAAACAAATTATAGACATACTACATAGGTTCAAATACAAGACATCAACAATTTTTGTACGAAGCACTATTGTAAACACCTTCATCTTTCCTAAAATACTATATTTAGCCACAGTGTTAGACCCCCCAAAACAAACAATCACAGACATAAACAAACACATCAGACAATTCATCTTCAAAAACACAATCCACAGTATAAAGCACAAGACTTTAATACAAGAGAAGACTAGAGGCGGGGTAGCACTACAGGACCTTAACACAAAAATACAAGCATTAAGAATCAACCACATAGGACGCATCATCAATCATTCAGATCAACACTCGCTAGCATTATACTATATTGCAATTAGATTACACAGAATTAAGAAAATAGACAAAACAACACCGCACTATTACGGCACACTACCGCACTTCTACAGAACATGTATGCAAGCAATTCAAAGTAATGAACACTTAATACAACAGACAACCAAGCAGATATACAAATATTTAGTACAACAACAAGCCCCACCACTACACCTGAGAATCAAAAGAAGATACAAGTATCACATGAAAGACTACAGCTGCACCTTCACTAACTTACACAACAAACATATCACATCAAAATCCAAAGAAATAACATACAGGCTAATTTATAATATGACCCCGACAACAGAGAGAGCTGCACAAACATCCAAGCAAATAGCCCCATGCAAATTATGTAGACAAAATATTAAGGAAACAGAGGACCATCTCTTCTATGAATGCCCAACAATCACAGCCACTAAGACTGCACTGCAACAATTAATAGAAACACACACAAACAAGAAAACTGACGCTTATAAAGCCATTTTCCTAAATACAATACCCACAGCCACAAAAGACAAACACACTAAACTTCTTGTTGCACTGGCGGAGTATAGAAACGTAATATGGTCGAGTAGAAACTCGGCCACCCACAATCACCAAACAATACAACCACACACACTAGCAAAGATTTTTCAACAGAAAATCGCCCAGCTATTCGCAGATTAATAAACAAGAGCCACCCCCATCAAGTTTCACACTACATAACATACATGTTCAAACACACACTCTCACAGTATATTTCTATACTCCGCATGTGTACCACTAAGCCCAATCATTGGGGAACAAAGCGCCAAATAACTGAATAAATGTCCCTTCTTTGTTACTGAGTCCCGGGGCCCAACCGAGACAGAACAATGGGACGGTGGCCTTTGTGAGTCAGTGGTCTTGTCGACCGACGGTTGACCTCGGTCGGAACAGCTCAGGTAAACTCTTTAGTGAACCTAATAAATTCCATTCTCTTTACGCTCTCTCTCTCTCTCTCTCTCTCTCTCTCTCTCTCTCTCTCTCTCTCTCTCTCTCTCTCTTCTCCCTCCCCCCCCCCCCCCCAAACATGAATGACTATACGCTGTATTCGCAATGTAAAAACCTGCTTTTGTACATAATAAACGGGATATTTATGTATACGCTGTATTCGCAAATGGACAATTTAACAAATTACAATCTGTTTACGCGCTCTCTCTTTATCCCTCCCCCTCCTCTCCCCCTCCCCAGCTCCCTCTCTCTCCCTCCCTCTTTGTTGACCGCTTTCCCGGTCCCAACCCAGCCCACCACAAGCAAATCCTGGGCACTTGCGATTAAGTCGAGGGCTGTCATTCAGCAATAATATTGAATTCACTTACAGGAAACTAAGCTTACATGAGGCTGCCTGCAGTGTAAAGCGTGGGGCGGCTTTTGCCGTTTCGACCTTGACACCAACATTTCATTTAATGTATATATTGTGGGTGTGGAAGAGAACGCGTGGTGTGTTGAAGGTTTATAAGCGTGTGAGAATGATGGGTTTAGAGTGAACGAGGGGAAGGAATCATCACCACATCATAGTCGTTGTTGTCTCCGTCATCATTATCATCACCATTATCATCACCATTACCATCAATCACGTTAGAATGGGATGACTGAAATCGTACGTCATTATCATAACTGTACATGTATGTTTTTGTTTCATTAACGCATGTGACATAACACTAACAAACGGCAACGCTCTGTAATATACACAAACAAAGAAACACGCATTGCACCTTGTAAATATACATTGCTTTGTATGAGGGCCACCCACTATTTAAAGAAAATATATTTACATTAACGGCGAAAAAAAAAATTCTTTATTTGTAAGGCATATTGATATATGCCAAGAGAAAATCAAATGTTTGTCTCACTTCTCTAAAAAAAAAAAAAAAATTAAATCAAAGTTTTCTTTCGATTTTGCAAATCTGTAAGGAGTGGAAAATGAGAGCCCGCAAAACATTTAAAATAAAAAGAAAGCTTGCTCGCAAGATGAAGCAAAACAGACCCATCCCTCGATGGGTTCGTATGAAGACCGGAAACACAATCAGATACAAAGTCCAAAGGCCACACGGAAGGCGTACTAAGCTCAAGATGTAATCTCTTACATTCTAGAGTTTGGCTCCTAACAATTGTTTACATTGGTTTGTGCTTTGTGCTACTGCATCTAGTTTGGCTGCAATAAAATTTTCATTCTGAAAATAAAAAAATTTAAACAAATATTTAAAAAAAAAAAAACATAAAATTGTTATTAGTTCATCTGCACTTGATCTGACCAAGGTCACCAGCAGAGGTCGACATCTGAACGACACACAGGGACGTGAAACCTCAATGGGCGGCTTTGACCCCTGGGGAACCGGGAGTCCTTATTATACAAAATAAAACGTGATTTCTTACTGTAAAAGAGTAAAATGACGCTTTTATATGCAATAATGCTCATTGGGTGTACGATGCTAGTGCTGTCTTGTTATAGACTAATCTTGACTCATTGGGTGTACGATGCTAGTGCTGTCTTGTTATAGACTAATCTTGACTCATTGGGTGTACGATGCTAGTGCTGTCTTGTTATAGACTAATGGCGACTCATTGGGTGTACGATGCTAGGGTCTTGTTATAGACTAATCGCGACTCATTGGGTGTACGATGCTAGGGTCTTGTTATAGACTAATGACGACTCATTGGGTGTACGATGCTATTGTCGTCTTCTTATAGTCTAATCTTGACTCATTGGGTGTACGATACTAGTGCTGTCTTGTTATAGACTAATGGCGACTCATTGGGTGTACAATGCTAGTGCTATCTTGTTATAGACTAATGGCGACTCATTGGGTGTATGATGCTAGGGTCTTGTTATAGACTAATTGCGACTCATTGGGTGTACGATGCTAGGGTCTTGTTATAGACTAATGGCGACTCATTGGGTGTACGATGCTATTGTCGTCTTGTTATAGTCTAATCTTGACTCATTGGGTGTACGATACTAGTGCTGTCTTGTTATAGACTAATGGCGACTCATTGGGTGTACAATGCTAGTGCTATCTTGTTATAGACTAATGGCGACTCATTGGGTGTATGATGCTAGGGTCTTGTTATAGACTAATTGCGACTCATTGGTGTGTACGATGCTAGGTGCTGTCTTGTTATAGACTAATCGCGACTCATTGGGTGTACGATGCTAGGGTCTTGTTATAGACTAATCTTGACTCATTGGGTGTACGATGCTAGGGTCTTGTTATAGACTAATCGTGACTCATTGGGTGTACGATGCTAGGGTCTTGTTATAGACTAATCGCGACTCATTGGGTGTACAATGCTAGTGCTATCTTGTTATAGACTAATGGCGACTCATTGGGTGTACAATGCTAGTGCTATCTTGTTATAGACTAATGGCGACTCATTGGGTGTACGATGCTAGTGCTGTCTTGTTATAGACTAATGGCGACTCATTGGGTGTACGATGCTAGTGCTGTCTTGTTATAGACTAATGGCGACTCATTGGGTGTACGATGCTAGTGCTGTCTTGTTATAGAATAATCGCGACTCATTGGTTGTACGATGCTAGTGCTGTCTTGTTATAGACTAATGGCGACTCATTGGGTGTACGATGCTAGTGCTGTCTTGTTATAGACTAATGGCGACTCATTGGGTGTACGATGCTAGTGCTGTCTTGTTATAGACTAATCGCGACTCATTGGGTGTACGATGCTAGGGTCTTGTTATAGACTAATGGCGACTCATTGGGTGTACGATGCTATAGTCGTCTTGTTATAGACTAATGGCGACTCATTGGGTGTACGATGCTAGTGCTGTCTTGTTATAGACTAATGGCGACTCATTGGGTGTACGATGCTAGTGCTGTCTTGTTATAGACTAATGGCGACTCATTGGGTGTACGATGCTATAGTTGTCTTGTTATCGACTAATGGCGACTCATTGGTGTACGATGCTAGTGTCTTGTTATAGACTAATGGCGACTCATTGGGTGTACGATGCTAGTGCTGTCTTGTTATAGACTAATGGCGACTCATTGGGTGTACGATGCTAGTGCTGTCTTGTTTTAGACTAATGGCGACTCATTGGGTGTACGATGCTAGTGCTGTCTTGTTATAGACTAATGGCGACTCATTGGGTGTACGATACTAGTGTCTTGTTATAGTCTAATGGCGACTCATTGGGTGTACGATGCTAGTGCTGTCTTGTTATAGACTATTGGCGACTCATTGGGTGTACGATGCTTGTATCGTCTTATTATAGACTAATGGCGACTAATTGGGTGATTTGATCAGTATCTTGTAGACCGTCTTTTTATAAACTAATGGCGACTAATTGGGTGTACGATTGTCGCTTGTCGTCTCTGGAGGGACAGTAGAATCAACAAGCACACTTCAACTTCAATTTTTTCAGTGTTGGGTCTATTGCCAGACCTTTGTCTACACACCCCCTTTCCAGTCTTCTATTCTCTCTCTCTCTCTCTCTCTCTCTCTCTCTCTCTCTCTCTCTCTCTCTCTCTCTCTCTCTCTCTCTCTCTCTCTCTCTATTATCGCAAGGCCATACCCCTCTTCACATTCCTTCAGACCATACCCACACAACACTGTCCTCCAATAAATACTAAAATTATTTAATGAATAAAAAGTGTCATGGGTGTGTATAGTGTGTATGTAAAGACGTTGTTGGTGTGTTATATCGTGTAGGTGAGATAAGATTGACAGTCTAAGATCCACATCACAGTTCTCATCACGCAACGGCCATATATTGTCACCACAGCACAGAACTGGCATACGCTCACCCAGTGTAGTGTCTCTCTGAATGATGATGATGTCTTCACAATATCCTTGAACTTTAGAAATAAACAGTACTTTCACCACAGCGTGTTTTTTTTTTTTTTTTTTTTGTAGGTAACGTCTTTCAGTGTGACATATCCAATATCATGAACGGTTTTATGGTCCAGGGAAGGTCTACACATCAGATACAATTTAATGAATTATTGTCTAAGTATGGATGACACTGTCTATATATATATATATATATATATATATATATATATATATATATATATATATATATATATATATATATATATATATATATATATATATATATATATATATATATCACCGACACACTGTTTTTATTTAATTCCAAGAATGTTCTGTGACTCAGATAATATGTTTTGGCGTTACATCCTCTTCATTTAGAATATAGTTCATGTGACCCATCTTGAGCTTCAGATCTATGGTTATTTGACATCTATTCTGCTGTCAGTCTCTATCAGGACTGTCGTATATGTGTCCGTTATTTCTATAACTGGTTGACCTACATATGCGATATAAGACTTCAATCCTGCCGATAGTTCTCACTGCACCAGACTATTTACAGTTCAGTGGAATTCAGTGGAGTTCAGTGGAACCTGTCGAATATACAATACCTGGTTAGATCAACCTAACTCAGACTTATTAGAAGTGAGAGTAGGCTAGTGGCCATTATCAGTTATAACTTCTATAGATTCAGAGAAATGATCTCTGACATAAGGCATAGGAGTTCTTCACATAACTTAAGACAAGGTAAAAGAAGGAAAAGTCATAGGAAACTTTAGAATTCCCAGTAACCACCTATACTAGAATCTCCTATCATAGACCTATCCTTATCTCCCCCCTTACGGCCTATCTTCTATTATAATAGTACTCATACTATCGAGTGCCCTGACACCTTACTCAATCCACTAAGTTACTTCTCAGCTAAATTCGGCCGACACTCAATATTACGGTCACACACACAAATACACTATGCTAGAGTTCTACTCTACACCACAACTACCTTATAACTATCCTCGGCTGAATCGGGAATACGTATGCACATAAGTACAAATGTTCGTCGGTTTCAACCACTCGGAACATGGTAAATCCCTATTCTACTAGCTCCAGAATAGATCATCACTTTCTCCCGTGGAAGACTCGTAGCACACTATATTAAACTTGAATATCCAGACCATTTATACTTTGGCTCTGTATAATTGCCCTGGCATATTCCACCATATACTCCCCTGTCCTCTTCACCGGTCTTTTGATCTTCATACAACAACAACCGAAAATCCTCTTAGAAAAACGATCTTCTCGGGACATCAATGATTATCCACTCGTTTCTCGGGACCACGGACATACTTTTCCGTTACTTCAAAAGACATCTGATCGTTTTTATCGTAACTACGTCTTCGTTGTTCAAAGGGTTGTGAAACTGCGTGATCGTGACTCCCGTTTTCCTATTTCAAAGGTTTATGATAGTGGTTTACTGGCGCTCGTCTCACAATCAAACACGCGGTATCTGTTTTGATCGCCGGTCAAAGTTCTTTAGATCTTGGAGTCAATTACCTGTACTCACCTCAGGACCGAAGCGATCTCTTGTTTTTCTGATCTTAGGGTCAATAACTTTCAATCCTCGTGAGATATAGGCAATTTCTGTTTTGATTTATCGTAGGGTCGTTCCTTCCAGTATTTTGTGACAACGATGCTAGTGTCGTCTTTTTATAGACCAATGGCGACTAACTGGGTGATGTGATCAGTATCTTGTAGACCGCCTTTGCCTCCATAAACATTTCCTGGTTCCCATTTATGCGTGAGTCGACGAGGCGTCCAGGCCAGTTTAAAAAATGCCTCTTTGTGGGCAGGGATACAAAAACATGACCGACAGAAATGCGCACCAACCATTGACCTATTTCCGCTTCCACTGGTCAACTGTATGTTAGAAAAAGACACACACACAAACACTGACCTATCTCCGCTCCCACTGGTCAACTGTATGTTAGAAAAAGACACACACAAAATCACGCCCCATTGCAGGAAACTTCCGTGTGTATGTGATGTAATGGGATGGAGCGAACGGATGAATAGATGGTCAGTCTTCTTATCACGTAGCGAACAGTGAGTGCACAAATCGACCCTCATCGACTGCGCTCCTGATATTGTCGGTGTTAGCTCCTAAGGATCACGCTAATCCGTCAGCTTAAAACCCACGATGTGAGGGATTAAAGTTAGCCAACAAAATACGTTGGAGATCATAATGAGATCTCACCCAACAGTGGTATAATCAAAACCGTAGAGGTTATACTGAGATCTCACCTAACAGTGGTATAATAACAACGGTGAAGTTCATAATGAGATGTCACCTAAATAAACGGTGGAGTTCATGAGATCTCAACATTGGAACAATTGAAATGGTTCAGTCCATCATGGGATCTGACCTAACAGTGGAATAATTAAAACAGGTGAGTTCATAATGAGATCTCACCTAATAGTGGAATAATCAAAATGGTGGAGTTCTTAATGAGATCTCACCTAATAGTGGAGTAATCAAAATGGTGGAGTTCTTAATGAGATCTCACCTAATAGTGGAATAATCAAAACAGTGGATTTCATAATGAGATCTCACCTAATATTGAATAATAAAAATGGTGGAGTTCATAATGAGATCTCACCTAATATTGAATTATCAAAATTGTGGAGTTCATAATGAGATCGAATAATCAAAACAGTGGATTTCATAATGAGATCTCACCTAATATTGAATAATAAAAATGGTGGAGTTCATAATGAGATCTCACCTAATATTGAATTATCAAAATTGTGGAGTTCATAATGAGATCTCACCTAATATTAGTTTAGTTTAGTCGTTGGATCAACATCACGGCACACGGGTTTAACCCATTAGTGCTCCGTTTTCCTCCTAACTCAAACCTGAGTCTGGAGAAAATCAGCTCAATGCACGAACTCCGTAGCATCGGCGAGGATCCTGAAATACTTGGGTGGATTTTTAACTCGAAATTTTGCCCGGTCAGCGCCGTTAGGCTACTCTTTTTCGATTCCCAACTGCCAATGGATTTTTTTACGTGTGCAACAATACACACGGCCGTCCGATCTCACTACCCAGAGACCAGGGGAAATTTTATTACTGGAAGTCCATGTGGATTATTTAAATAAATCCCGGTCCTCACCGGGGCCTGAACCCAGGACCTCCAGCACTCGAGGCGGACACCATACCTCGAGACCACTCAGCCCCCTAATCACCTAATATTCACCTAGTCACCTAATATTGAATAATCAAAACGGCTGAGTTCATCATATGATCTGTAGGTCAGCATGACCGAATGGATAAGAACGCGTGTTCTTAAATATCCGGTGTGCTGATGCCGAGGTAAAGGATTCAACCCCTACACTGGCGGAAAGTTAGCCTAAAATGTTGACCTATCATCCTTGACTTAGGACGTAAATTACAAGTACCTCTGAAGTCGGAGTGGGTTCGCCTGATGGCGCGGGACACTGTTAACAGTGAAAGCTAATCCACACGCAAAATTCAGCCCATCACTACTAGAAGTAGTGTGTATGGACTACGCTTGAGTTCAAAGCGGGCGAGCGCAAAAAATAACAAAAAAAAAAACAAACAAAACATGGGATCTCAACTAACGGTGGAATAATCAAAGCGGTGGCGTTCATCAACTTGCATCACCATCTTTACCATCATTATGATCAGTAACAAAAGCAACAACAATAACATCAACAATCACTCGCCAATTCCGTTGTATCGACCAGATATTATTGCCACACCAACAACTTAAAGTTATTATTATCCTCATCATCATATCAACAATATAAACAATATCTAAACCCAGAAGCCACATACACTAAGCTGCACGATTTAATGCCTGTCGTATTTCGCTGCATCTCGTTAGGTGCATACTGCAGAGGTATATATCCGACTGCGAAATATGCCAGGCAATAAATCGTGCAACATAATACATGTGGCTTCTAAGTTTAAATTCACTACGGGAGTACATTGTTTTGAATACACAATAACTACAACAATATATGCAACTATAAGAGCAAAAATTGCTCACCATCACTCTTCACTCAACATAGCAATAATTACTCACTGTGACAGGTTGGTCCACCTCTCAGATAGTTTTTTATTAGATGGAGATAGCCCTCAGTAAACCCCTCTATGTATCCTGAAATATTTTTTATTTTCATCTATATTTTCAAATATTAGATAAAATCGTCTTTGGTTAGTGTATTTATATACATAAAACTATAGAGAGAGTTAAATACTATTTCTTCTTATAGTTAGAAGTAGATGTAGGGTAGAGTTCGTTTACAAGCCAAGAAATCAAGTCAGGCTGAATTTTATATTCAGGTTTGGCTGTGAATAATAATTTGGCCACAGGAAAGGAACTCTCCTGGATGAGAAGTTAACTTCCGGTAGCACCCTAACCTCTGCCATTTTCTGACAGCAGGCTAGAGGGAGAAGGAGCTATCACGTCAATTGGCTAAAATTGAACACCTGTCTGTGTTTAAACATATTTTATTGCTGGCTCTTGTTAAGCCGAACAACCCTCTAAAACATAGAAAAGCCAGTGATAGTCTCCACTCCCGATAGGCCAGTCAAAATCTAGTTGCAGGGTGAGTTAATAATAATTTTGTTAAATATATTTTTCTGTGTGTCAATATGCCGGCAAAATCTAAAGGCCATGCCGATCGATAATAGATACTATTAATTAAAACTAGTGTTAGTTAACTAATATTAGAATTAGGACCATGTTTGTGCCATGTGGCTTGCCGACAAGGGTAAAACGCAAAGCTCGTCACATGTGGCAATAAAAACATGGATAAATTATATTACGTGATTCTCGAAATTAGGTATCCGCCTGCGGAAGGACAACTGAGTTAGTCAGTAGACGATCGGAGTTAAGATAATTTAATTATGTGCTTAAACTTCGGAGCTAGCGTGTTTCTCTAGATAATATACTTATTAGTGGAAGGAATTAGTTCAGAGAGTGAATAAGTTACAATTAATTATTCTTTATTAATCTCTATCTTGCCCATAGTCAGATTACTACCATGTGGTCCAATATGGCCCACTTAACAAAGTTCAAACCTTGGGTGAATTCTCCAACCCTAATATTGTTCTTGTGTATAGTGAAAGTAATCTTAAACCTAGCTAAGAAATCTTCTAGATAATTAATTATGTTTTAATTAATATAAGGAAGACTTGCTAGTAGTACAACTCATAACTCTTTAAGTGAACTTGGGGTGTTTCATTGATTTTAATGGTTCACTCGTGTACATAGTGAAGTATAGTTGTGTGTGATTTCATTTCATTCTATGGAGTGTAGTTTGTGTGTTTCCATACTTGGAAAATGATGTGTGGTGTTTCATCGATTTAATGGTTTGTTAATGTATATGTGACGGCGGAGTTGTGGCGCCTGAGTTTCATTCCATTGAAGTCATCCTATATGTACTGTTAATTCATTATGTGAATTGTGGTTCATGTTTCCATGATTAATCATGACTTAGAATATATATTTGGAATTGTCAATTTTGACGTGGAGCATTGTGATTGTACATGTTTGATCTAAATATCAGCAGAGAGAATAGGATATCATTTGTGTGCTGTTTCCATTAGATCAGTGTGCTGTTGTAGATTTCAGATAAGGAATCAAAATGATGTAAATTGAGATAATACATGCTATTGAAACTTATGAGACAAGCATGCCATGCAGGACCATGACATGGCCAAAAGAATTTACAATTCTGTCTTGAAGGATTATTCACTCCTTCTCACTGTCATTCACAGAGCCTGCACCCTGATCATCTGTAGCCGTAGTCACGACCGGTGATTGAGCTACGAACCACTCACTTGATGCAGCAGAGAGTGGAGTCCATACCACGATCCAGTCAGCACTTTCAGCTTACCATCCAGGAGGCCAGGAATATCAGATGAGTGGCTACCACCCGTTTGCCACTGCACAGCAATCACAATTTGTCCGCTATCGGCTAGAGTCTATGATTATATCCTCTAGCTGAACATTACTTGTAGAAATTTCAGGGATCTGCGTATCTCTTATGTGTCAGTGAGTTCCCAGTGGGGCTCATGTAGTGTTCTTTAGGATTAAACAAGCTATGGTATATTTGTAATTTTAACAAACTGCGTCTGTCATTATAGCATCATCAGATTGTGTGACGAGTGAAAGGACTATATCTATACGTATAAATCTGTCTTATCTCCTGTTGTGTGAGAATACATTAGGCAGTGGGGGCTCATTATTCATCCAGGCACGTTAGCAGGAATCACATGACATACTGTCTTTGTTTGTTAGTACAGTTAGTCGTCATAACTTTCCGCCTGGCATTGTTTAGAAGTAGTGATCCATTCTGGGACTTTGATCATCATTATTCTAGAATTGCGAGCCATTTGATCGCTTCTTCAGCAGTGGGTAGATTCTCTATTCGTAGAAGTCTATTTCGTATCTACTTTGATCCAATTCCATCCTAGTAGTATACGCTACGCGACACTGGTGGCTCGGTCCGGGCATGACAATCCTATAGATTGTTGGGTTCAGTCGAGTATCCAACTTCATAGATATTTCTAACTTTCAGTCACTAAAAATAGATAGCTACTAATCATACTAGTTTATATATATATATATATATATATATATATATATATATATATATATATATTATATATATATATATATTATATATATATATATATATATATATATATTATATATATATATATATATATATATATATATATATATATATATATATATATATATATATATATATATATATATTATATATATATATATATATATATATATATATATATATATATATAATATTATATATATATATATATATATATATATATATATATATATATATATATATATATATATATATATATATATATATATATATATATATATTATATATATATATATATATATAATATATATATATATATATATATATATATATATATATAATATATATATATATATATATATATATATATATATATATATATATATATAATATATATATATATATATATATATATATATATATATATATATATATATATATATATTAACTAGTATGATTAGTAGCTATCTATTTTTAGTGACTGAAAGTTAGAAATATCTATGAAGTTGGATACTCGACTGAACCCAACAATCTATAGGATTGTCATGCCCGGACCGAGCCACCAGTGTCGCGTAGCGTATACTGCTAGGATGGAATTGGATCAAAGTAGATACTAAATAGACTTCTACGAATAGAGAATCTAACCACTGCTGAAGAAGCGATCAAATGGCTCGCAATTCTAGAAGAATGATTATCAAAGTCCCAGAATGGATCACTACTTCTAAACAGTGCCAGGCGGAAAGTTTATGACGACTAACTGTACTAACAAACGAAGACAGTATGTCAAGTGATTCCTGCTAACGTGCCTGGATGAATAATGAGCCCCCCACTGCCTAATGTATTCTCACACAACAGGAGATAAGACAGATTATACGTATAGATATAGTCCTTTCACTCGTTCACACAATCTGATGATGCTATTCTAATGCTATAATGACAGACGCAGTTTGTTAAAATTACAAATATAACATAGCTTGTTTAATTCTAAAGAACACTACGTGAGCCCCACTGGGAACTCACTGACCATAAGAGATACGCAGATCCCTGAAATTTCTACAAGATTATGTTCAGCTAGAGGATGTAATCATAGACTCTTAGCCACTAGCGACAAATTATGATTTGCTGTGGCAGTGGCAACGGGTGGGTAGCCACTCATCTGATATTCTGGCCTCCTGGATGGTAAGCTGAAAGTGCTGACTGAATCGTGGTATGGACTCCACTCTCTGCTGCATCAAGGGAGGTGTTCGTAGCTCAATCACCGTCGTGACTACGGCTACAGATGATCAGGGTGCAGGCTCTGTGAATGACAGTGAGAAGGAGTGAATAATCCTTCAAGACAGAATTGTAAATTCTTTTGGCCATGTCATGGTCCTGCATGGCATGCTTGTCTCATAAGTTTCACTAACATGTATTATCTCAATTTACATATTTTGATTCCTTATCTGAAATCTACAACAGCACACTGATCTAATGGAAACAGCACACAAATGATATCCTATTCTCTCTGCTGATATTTAGATCAAACATGTACAATCACAATGCTCCACGTCAAAGACCACATTCCAAATATATATTCTAAGTCATGATTAATCATGGAAACATGAACCACAATTCACATAATGAATTAACAGTACATATAGGATGACTTCAATGGAATGAAACTCAGACGCCTCAACTCCGACGTCACATATACATTAACAAACCATTAAATCGATGAAACACCACACTCATTTTCCAAGTATGGAAACACACAAACTACACTCCATAGAATGTAAAATGAAATCACACACAACTATACTTCACTATGTACACGAGTGAACCATTAAAATCAATGAAACACCCAAGTTCACTTAAAGAGTTATGAGTTGTACTACTAGCAAGTCTTCCTTATATTAATTAAAACATAATTAATTATCTAGAAGATTTCTTAGCTAGGTTTAAGATTACTTTCACTATACACAAGAACAATATTAGGGTTGGAGAATTCCCCCAAGGTTTGAACTTTGTTAAGTGGGCCATATGGACCACATGGTAGTAATCTGACTATGGGCAAGATAGAGATTAATAAAGAATAATTAATTGTAACTTATTCACTCTCTGAACTAATTCCTTCCACTAATAAGTATATTATCTAGAGAAATACGCTAGCTCCGAAGTTTAAGCACATAATTAAATTATCTTAACTCCGATCGTCTACTGACTAACTCAGTTGTCCTTCCGCAGGCGGATACCTAATTTCGAGAATCACGTAATATAATTTATCCATGTTTTTAATGCCACATGTGACGAGCTTTGCGTTTTACCCTTGTCGGCAAGCCACATGGCACAAACATGGTCCTAATTCTAATATTAGTTAACTAACACTAGTTTTAATTAATAGTATCTATTATCGATCGGCATGGCCTTTAGATTTTGCCGGCATATTGACACACAGAAAAATATATTTAACAAAATTATTATTAACTCACCCTGCAACTAGATTTTGACTGGCCTATCGGGAGTGGAGACTATCATTGGCTTTTCTATGTTTTAGAGGGTTGTTCGGCTTAACAAGAGCCAGCAATAAAATACACAGACAGGTGTTCAATTTTAGCCAATTGACGTGATAGCTCCTTCTCCTCCAGCCTGCTGTCAGAAAATGGCAGAGGTTAGGGTGCTACCGGAAGTTAACTTCTCATCCAGGAGAGTTCCCTTCCTGTGGCCAAATTATTATTCACAGCCAAACCTGAATATAAAATTCAGCCTGACTTGATTTCTTGGCTTGTAAACGAACTCTACCCTACATCTACTTCTAACTATAAGAAGAAATAGTATTTAACTCTCTCTATAGTTTTATGTATATAAATACACTAACCAAAGACGATTTTATCTAATATTTGAAAATATAGATAAAAATAAAAAATAATACAGGACTACATAGAGGGGTTTACTGAGGGCTATCTCCATCTAATAACAAAACGATCTGAGAGGTGGGCCAACCTGTCACAGTGAGTAATTATTGCTATGTTGAGTGAAGAGTGATGGTGAGCAATTTTTGCTGTTATAGTTGCATATATTGTTGTAGTTATTGTGTATTCAAAACAATGTATTCCCGTAGTGAATTTAAACTTAGAAGCCACATGTATTATGTTGCACGATGTATTGCCTGGCATATTTCGCAGTCGGATATATACCTCTGCAGTATGCACCTGACGAGATGCAGCGAAATACGACAGGCATTAAATCGTGCAGCTTAGTGTATGTGGCTTCTGGGTTTAGATATTGTTTATATTGTTGATATGATGATGAGGATAATAATAACTTTAAGTTGTTGATGTGGCAATAATATCTGGTCGATACAACGGAATTGGCGAGTGATTGTTGATGTTATTGTTGTTGCTTTTGTTACTGATCATAATGATGGTAAAGATGGTGATGCAAGTTGATGAACGCCACCGCTTTGATTATTCCACCGTTAGTTGAGATCCCATGTTTTTTTTTTTTGTTTTGTTATTTTTTGGGCTCGCCCGCTTTGAACTCAAGCGTAGTCCATACACACTACTTCTAGTAGTGCTGGGCTGAATTTTGCGTGTGGATTAGTTTTCCCTATTAACAGTGTCCCTCGCCATCAGGCGAACCCACTCCGACTTCAGAGGTACTTGTAATTTACGTCCTAAGTCAAGGATGATAGGTCAACATTTTAGTCCAACTTTCCTGGTGTACGGGGTTGCAACCCTTACCTCGGCATCAGCACACCAGGATGTTTAAGAACACGCGTTCTTATTCATTCGGTCATGCTGACCTACAGATCATATGATGAACTCAGCCGTTTTGATTATTCAATATTAGGTGACTAGGTGAATATTAGGTGATTAGGGGGCTGAGTGGTCTCGAGGTATGGTGTCCGCCTCGAAGTTGCTGGAGTCCTGGTTCAAGTCCCCTGTGAGGACCGGGACTTTACTTAAATAATCCACATGGACTTCCAGTAATAAATTTCCCCTGGTCTCCTGGGTAGTGAGATCGGACGGCCCGTGTGTATTGTTGCACACGTAAAAAATCCCTTGGCAGTTGGGAATCGAAAAAGAGTAGCCTAACGGCGCTGACCGGGCAAAATTTCGAGTTAAAAATCCACCCAAGTATTTCAGGATCCTCGCCGATGCTACGGAGTTCGTGCATTGAGCTGATTTTCTCCAGACTCAGGTTTGAGTTAGGAGGAAAACGGAGCACTAATGGGTTAAACCCGTGTGCCGTGATGTTGATCCAACGACTAAACTAAACTAATATTAGGTGAGATCTCATTATGAACTCTACCATTTTGATCATTCAATATTAGGTGAGATCTCATTATGAACTCCACCATTTTGATTATTCAATATTAGGTGAGATCTCATTATGAACTCCACCATTTTGATTATTCAATATTAGGTGAGATCTCATTATGAACTCCACAATTTTGATAATTCAATATTAGGTGAGATCTCATTATGAACTCCACCATTTTGATTATTCAATATTAGGTGAGATCTCATTATGAACTCCACAATTTTGATAATTCAATATTAGGTGAGATCTCATTATGAACTCCACCATTTTTATTATTCAATATTAGGTGAGATCTCATTATGAAATCCACTGTTTTGATTATTCCACTATTAGGTGAGATCTCATTAAGAACTCCACCAATTTGGTTATTCCACTATTAGGTGAGATCTCATTAAGAACTCCACCATTTTGATTACTCCACTATTAGGTGAGATCTCATTAAGAACTCCACCATTTTGATTATTCCACTATTAGGTGAGATCTCATTATGAACTCACCTGTTTTAATTATTCCACTGTTAGGTCAGATCCCATGATGGACTGAACCATTTCAATTGTTCCAATGTTGAGATCTCATGAACTCCACCATTTATTTAGGTGACATCTCATTATGAACTTCACCGTTGTTATTATACCACTGTTAGGTGAGATCTCAGTATAACCTCTACGGTTTTGATTATACCACTGTTGGGTGAGATCTCATTATGATCTCCAACGTATTTTGTTGGCTAACTTTAATCCCTCACATCGTGGGTGTTAAGCTGACGGGTTAGCGTGATCCTTAGGAGCTAACACCGACAATATCAGGAGCGCAGTCGATGAGGGTCGATTTGTGCACTCACTGTTCGCTACGTGATAAGAAGACTGACCATCTATTCATCCGTTCGCTCCATCCCATTACATCACATAAACACGGAAGTTTCCTGCAATGGGCCGTGATTTTGTGTGTGTCTTTTTCTAACATACAGTTGACCAGTGGGAGTGGAGATAGGTCAGTGTTTGTGTGTGTGTCTTTTTCTAACATACAGTTGACCAGTGGAAGCGGAAATAGGTCAATGGTTGGTGCGCATTTCTGTCTCGGTCATGTGTTTGTATCCCTGCCCACAAAGAGGCATTTTTTAAACTGGCCTGGACGCCTCGTCGACTCACGCGTAAATGGGAACCAGGAAATGTTTATGGAGGCAAAGGCGGTCTACAAGATACTGATCACATCACCCAGTTAGTCGCCATTGGTCTATAAAAAGACGACACTAGCATCGTTGTCACAAAATACTGGAAGGAACGATCCTACGATAAATCAAAACAGAAATTGCCTATATCACACGAGGATTGAAAGTTATTGACCCTAAGATCAGAAAAACAAGAGATCGCTTCGGTCCTGAGGTGAGTACAGGTTATTGACTCCAAGATCTAAAGAACTTTGATCGGCGAACAAAACAGATACCGCGTGTTTGATTGTGAGATGAGCGCCAGTAAACCACGATCATAAACCTTTGAAATGAGAAAACGGGAGTCACGATCACGCAGTTTCACAACCCTTTGAACAACGAAGACGTAGTTACGATAAAAATGATCAGATGTCTTTTGAAGTAACGGAAAAGTATGTCCTTGGTCCCGAGAAACGAGTGGATAATCATTGATGTCCCGAGAAGATCGTTTTTCTAAGAGGATTTTCGGTTGTTGTTGTTGTATGAAGATCAAAAGACCGGTGAAGAGGACAGGGGAATATTTGGTGTAATTGTACAGAGCGAAAATATAAATGGTCTGGATATTCAAGTTTAATTTAGTGTGCTACGAGTCTTCCACGAGAGAAAGTGGTGATCTATTCTGGAGCTAGTAGAATAGGGATTTACCATGTTCCGAGGTGAGTTGAAACCGACGAACATTTGTACTGATGTTCATACGTATCCCGATTCAGCCGAGGATAGTTATAAGTAGTTGTGGTGTAGAGTAGAACTCTAGCATAGTGTATTTGAGTGTGGACCGTAATATTGAGTGTCGGCCGAATTTAGCTGAGAAGTAACTTAGTGGATTGAGTAAGGTGTCAGGGCACTCGATAGTATGAGTACTATTATAATAGAAGATAGGCCGTAAGAGGGGGAGATAAGGATAGGTCTATGATAGGAGATTCTAGTATAGGTGGTTACTGGGATTTCTAAGTCTCCTATGACTTTCCTTCTTTTACCTTGTCTTAAGTTATGTGAAGAACTCCTATGCCTTATGTCAGAGATCATTTCTCTGAATCTATAGAAGTTATAACTGATAATGGCCAATAAGCCTACTCTCACTTCTAATAAGTCTGAGTTAGGTTGATCTCACCAGGTATTGTATATTCGACAGGTTCCACTGAACTCCACTGAATTCCACTAACTGTAAAACGCATAGCAACACTCCTTGAAAAGAAAAGATATGGACCAAGAGTCTGGTGCAGTGAGAACTATCAGCAGGATTGAAGTCCTATATATCGCATATGAAGGTCAACCAGTGTAAAAATAACGGACACATATACGACAGTCCTGATAGAGACTGACAGCAGTATAGATGTCAAATAACCATAGATCTGAAGCTCAAGATGGGTCACATGAACTATATTCTAAATGAAGAGGCTGTAACGCAGAAAGCATATTATCTGAGTCACAGAACATTCTTGGAATTAAATAAAAACAGTGTGTCGGTGTATATATATATATATATATATATATATATATATATATATATATATATATATATATATATATATATATATATATATATATATATATATATATATATAGACAGTGTCATCCATACTTAGACAATAATTCATTAATTGTATCTGATGTGTAGACCTTCCCTGGACCATAAAACCGTTTATGATATTGGATATGTCACACTGAAAGACGTTACCTACCCAAAAAAAAAAAAAAAAAAAACGCTGTGGTGAAAGTACTGTTTATTTCTAAAGTTCAAGGATATTGTGAAGACATCATCATCATTCAGAGAGACACTACACTGGGTGAGCGTATGCCAGTTCTGTGCTGTGGTGACTATATATGGCCGTTGCGTGATGAGAACTGTGATGTGGATCTTAGACTGTCAATCTTATCTCACCTACACGATAGAACACACAAACAACGTCTTTACATACACACTATACACACCCATGACACTTTTTATTCATTAAATAATTTTAGTATTTATTGGAGGACAGTGTTGTGTGGGTATGGTCTGAAGGAATGTGAAGAGGGGTATGGCCTTGCGATAATAGAGAGAGAGAGAGAGAGAGAGAGAGAGAGAGAGAGAGAGAGAGAGAGAGAGAGAGAGAGAGAGAGAGAGAGAGATAGTGAATTGAAGACTGGAAAGGGGATGTGTAGACAAAGGTCTGGCAATAGACCCAACACTGAAAAAATGGAAGTTGAAGTGTGCTTGTTGATTCTACTGTCCCTCAAGAGACGAAAAGCGACAATTGTACACCCAATTAGTCGCCATTAGTTTATAAAAAGACGGTCTACAAGATACTGATCAAATCACCCAATTAGTCGCCATTAGTCTATAATAAGACGATACAAGCATAGTACACCCAATGAGTCGCCAATAGTCTATAACAAGACAGCACTAGCATCGTACACCCAATTAGTCGCCATTAGTCTATAACAAGACACTAGCATCGTACACCCAATGAGTCGCCATTAGTCTATAACAAGACAGCACTAGCATCGTACACCCAATGAGTCGCCAATAGTCTATAACAAGACAGCACTAGCATCGTACACCCAATGAGTCGCCAATAGTCTATAACAAGACAGCACTAGCATCGTACACCCAATGAGTCGCCATTAGTCTATAACAAGACACTAGCATCGTACACCCAATGAGTCGCCATTAGTCGATAACAAGACAACTATAGCATCGTACACCCAATGAGTCGCCATTAGTCTATAACAAGACACTAGCATCGTACACCCAATGAGTCGCCATTAGTCTATAACAAGACAGCACTAGCATCGTACACCCGATGAGTCGCGATTAGTCTATAACAAGACGACTATAGCATCGTACACCCAATGAGTCGCGATTAGTCTATAACAAGACCCTAGCATCGTACACCCAATGAGTCGCGATTAGTCTATAACAAGACAGCACTACCATCGTACACCCAATGAGTCGCCATTAGTCTATAACAAGACAGCACTAGCATCGTACACCCAATGAGTCGCCATTAGTCTATAACAAGACAGCACTAGCATCGTACAACCAATGAGTCGCGATTATTCTATAACAAGATAGCACTAGCATCGTACACCCAATGAGTCGCCATTAGTCTTTAACAAGACAGCACTAGCATCGTACACCCAATGAGTCGCCATTAGTCTATAACAAGACAGCACTAGCAACGTACACCCAATGAGTCGCCATTAGTCTATAACAAGATAGCACTAGCATTGTACACCCAATGAGTCGCCATTAGTCTATAACAAGATAGCACTAGCATTGTACACCCAATGAGTCGCGATTAGTCTATAACAAGACCCTAGCATCGTACACCCAATGAGTCACGATTAGTCTATAACAAGACCCTAGCATCGTACACCCAATGAGTCACGATTAGTCTATAACAAGACCCTAGCATCGTACACCCAATGAGTCGCGATTAGTCTATAACAAGACAGCACTACCATCGTACACCCAATGAGTCGCCATTAGTCTATAACAAGACAGCACTAGCATCGTACACCCAATGAGTCGCCATTAGTCTATAACAAGATAGCACTAGCATTGTACACCCAATGAGTCGCCTTAGTCTATAACAAGATAGCACTAGCATTGTACACCCAATGAGTCGCGATTAGT
>JACEFZ010011082.1:0-33805 GCA_014155875.1 Cepaea nemoralis
CAAGCCAAACCAATGCACACAAACATGGTCCTAATTCTAATATTAGTTTACTAACACTAGTTTTAATTAATGTTATCTATTATCGATCGGCATGGCCTTTAGATTTTGCCGGCATTTCGACACACAGAAAAATATTTAACAAAATTATTATTAACTCACCCTGCAACTAGATTTTGACTGGCCTATCGGGAGTGGAGACTATCATTGGCTTTTCTATGTTTTAGAGGTTTTTTCGGCTTAACAAGAGCCAGCAATAAAATATGTTTAAACACAGACAGGTGTTCACTTTTAGCCAATTGACGGGATAGTAGCTCCTTGCTCCCTCCAGGTTGCTATCAAAATGGCAGAAGTTCGGGTGCTACCGGAAGTTAACTTCTCATCCAGGAGAGTTCCCTTCCTGTGGCCAAATTATTTTTCACAGCCAAATCTGAATATAAAATTCAGTCTGACTGGATTTCTTGGCTTGTAAACGAACTCTACCCTACATCTACTTCTAACTATAAGAAGAAATAGTATTTAACTCTCTCTATAGTTTTATGTATATAAACACTAACCAAAGACGATTTTATCTAATATTTGAAAATATAGATAAAAATAAAAATTAATACAGGATACATAGAGGGGTTTACTGAGGGCTATCTCCATCTAGTAACAAAACGATCTGAGAGGTGGGCCAACCTGTCACAGAGATAAACCACACAATGAACACACACTCTATACAAACTTAAAACTGAACACGAAAAATTAAAGTGCAGTCACTTTATTAGAAACAGCAACATATCAATCAATACACGAACAAACCAACAGGAACACGTAGTCAGATGTGATAGAACAACAGCATAGCTACATATTCAGCATTATACAACATACGGGAGTAAAAATGTATCGAAATACACACAGAACAAGATGTTGCAGGTGTACTTAAATAGCCAAGACATTTGTCTTGTTAGAACTCTCTTACACAGAGTTTTAATATCTTGGTATCATAATGGATACTTGAGAAGGGCGCGGTTGTAAAAACAACTGGGAAACGTCACGGAACTTCGGTCAGATAAGCATGTTTAAGAACATATAAGAGAGAAACCTCTTCAGCAATCATCTTAAAGTGGGGTATGGGAGAATACATGAGTTGGTGATGCAGATATGTCAGTTACCAAGTTACTATCCACCAAACTACAAACACCGACTTTATGTGATCCTGTGACAGAATTAGTACAGAACTAATTTACCTTATAAGAACCCATCAAAGCAGGGGGGAGGGGGACTCCTGTCACAGCCTCACCTAGAGACGGTACCAACATAAAAGTAAGAGATACTGGCGAAGGGAGAGTAATCCAGCTGAAGGGAAAGAACCGAGTCACTCGAAGGCTTGAATAATCCAAAGCCTTCTCGAAGGACCGGTCAGTGTGTCCACAGCCCCGTGGACACTGATGGGGCCCGCCGATTGCGGGGTCCACGAGAAACTCAGAGAGAGTTGCCACCCGTGTCGGATTGCGACACGTGTGGAGAAGGTCAGACAGGGACTGGACATCGAGGAAGCAACAGGGCTTACCTTAAGGGGACTTGATAGTAGACCCAATTGTATTTAAGGGTCTTAGACATATGTGTAGATAGCTGCTAGAGTTATTGTGTTAACCATGTTCATTATAAACTCCTGTGATACGCAATGTACTGAATGCTGGCGTGTGAAAACTCGCTTCGCCAGCGTACTATAATATGTATGTAAATAAATGATGCTAAATTGTATCTAACGGAGTTTGTTGCCTGTATGAGCCCGAGTTTCAATCCCCTAGAGATCTAGGACTGTGACAACCGCCATGGATCGTAGTTATTGCCATATGACAGTTATTAAGCCTTTTTGAAGCACAATGTACCAAACTATCGTCTGTCAAGACGGAAAGGTGCCAATGATGCCATCTACACTGTTGGTGGATAGAGTTGAAGAGCAGCAGTTAGTTGTAGGTTATTGCCTCCAATTACACCACGGTATGCAGAAGAATAAATTTAAAATACGAACACCCTTGATCTCATACCTGAATAACATACGGAACGATCAGCTACAAACTGAACTATAGTGTGTGTGTTTTTTTTTTTTTTTTTTTTTTTTTGGGGGGGGGGGGGGGGGTTGCCTCAATATAAAATTCAATATCTCAGTAACCAACTGAGGGAAAATTATGAGATTTAGTATATAACCTTATCATTATGTTCACCCAACAACAAAAATTTTGTTCTGGAGATTTTACAGCAGATTTCAAAGTTTGTTTATATGCGGTATATAAATTACGACTTAGAGATTACGTCCATCATTTTAACAGTATTACAGCTTCACCAAGACACGTCCCCGCATTTTTTAAAATTTTCACGTGATTTTCGTTTTGAAACAAACAGCGCGAAGTTAAATGGGATTGTTCAGAGGTGTCTCCAAATGGGGGTTCTTTCATGAAACGTGATTATATAAATAAACTAGCTGACAAGGCCCGGCTTCTGGCGGGGATCTATCTATCTATCTATCTATCTATCTATCTATCTATCTATCTATCTATCTATCTATCTATCTATCTATCTATCTATCTATCTATCTATCTATCTATCTATCTACCTACCTACCTTCCTACCTACCTACCTATCTCCTGCCTGCCTGTCCGACCCACCCACTCACCTACCTTTCTGTCTACCTACCTACCTTTCTGCCTACCTACCTACCTACCTTTCTGTCTGTCTGTCTGTCTGTCCGCGCTATTAAATATTGATAAAAGTTACTGGAAAAAATGTGAGGACCATGTGTTGAAAGAGGAAGAGGACTATGGGAGAAAGGATGGATTGAATTTTATGCAACCGAGGGCAATCATCAACCTACTGGAATCGTCCGACACAGATTAATGTCTGAGCAGATCACAGACCTTAATCTACGTACACACTTACTGGGATATTTTGCTCCAACTATTCAGACGAATTGCAGGCCCTAAACATTACAGCATCAGCATCAGCATCAGCTGAAGAAACAAGAAGGAAATGAAAAATAAGGTAACAAATATAGTCCTTCTACTTTCCTGTTAATTTACAAATTATTTACCCCCTGCCTCTGTAAATTCTCTGTCTTTACTAATATTACACATTGCACCCCTGTCGGGATTCTCCGTGGTGAAGTGGTCAAGCCGTCTGACTTGGGCTCCGAAGGTTATATGTTCGATTCCGGGCCGCGTCCTTCATTTCACGAGTGCATTTTTTCGGAGACTCCCGAGGGTCGTCGCTGGTGCTACGGAGTTCGTGCTTTGTGCGACGCTTTCCGCGCTGCGGAAAGAAACTGAGCCATATGGGATAAAAACCCGGTGCAATGCAGCCGACCCTGTCGAATTTAAGCTACTTCTTTCATTGCACCTACTCCCATACGAATCCGGATACGCCTTTGTGTGTCATCTGAATTGGCAGGTCTCCAATTACTGTAAACTTAACTTTATTAGCGAGAAATCACTAGTTGTTCAGCAAAACATCAAAGGAATGTCGCCGCTTTTGATGACTTAAGTTGTTTTTGGACCTATCAAAGACATATTCCTTGGGTGGGGGTAAATATAAGACGGCTGGAAAAATTTCATAACGATGCAACAGACAGTTTTCAAAATAATTGATCGTGAATGATGGCATTCAAATCGGAACATACTATAGCAAACCTACTGCCTTAGAATAATAAATATGGAATAGACCAAGTCACCAGATAGCTGAACGCAATATGCGATACTACTAGAGATATACCTCTTGAATTGTGTAATTCTATATTTATTGCAATCCCGAAGACATCAGAAGCCTTGAGATGCGATCAACATCGAACAATTAGTATAATGAGCCACATCACGAAGATTCTGCTGAGAATTATCATTATCATGCAAAGAGTTAGGAAGAAAATACAACCCGAAATAGGAGAAGAACAATGTGGGTTTGTAGAAGGCGAGGGCACAGTAAATGCTGTGTATATACTGAGAACAGTAATTGATAGTTCTATAGAAGTAAACAAAGACCTACACCTCTTGCTTTATTGACTACACAAAGGCTTTCGATAAAGCGAGACATGTCGACATGATAAGGATGCTTGAAGATCTACAAATTGATGGACAAGACCTTAGACTGGTAAAAAAAAAACATATATTGGAAACAACAAGCTGCCATCAGAATTGATAAAGATGCAGGTCAATATCAGCCTATTAAAAGGGGTGTGAGACAGAGATGTGTAATGTCTCCAGATCTTTTTTCCCTGTACAGTGAGAATATTTTCAGAAATATAGAAGATATGGAAGGAATCAACATTGGGGGACGATACATCAATAACATTAGATATGCAGATGATACACTCTTGATTGCAGACAATGAACAGGACCTGCAACATTTAGTAGATGCAGTTGTTGCACACAGTTAACAACTACTAACTAGGGTTAGAATTGAATGTTAAGAAGACACAGATTATGGTCGTCACTGGTAAGAAGGAAATACCACAATGTGATATACGAGTAAATGGGCATATTCTTAAGTAAGTGAATCGATACAGTTATCTCGGAACAGTCATAACATTTGATGGGAGATGCCTTGAAGAGATTAGAACAAGAATTGCCGTTGCGAAGGTAGACTTTTGCAAGATGAAAAACATACTGACTAATAAAAAGATATCAATTGAAACGAGAAAAAGAGTGTTGAAGTGCTACATAGAACCTATACTTTTGTATGGATGTGAAGCGTGGACAATATGCAGTCAAACTGAAAAACAGCTGATGGCTGTGGAATGTGGTTTCTGAGGAAAATGCAAAGAGTACCATGGACAGAGATACAACCAATGAACAAGTCCTTCAAGAATCAAATGAAGATCGTAAACTGATTAGTCATTAGACGCAGACAGTCAAAATGTTTGGGCATGTTGTGAGAAGAACTGACTTGGATAACTTCGTGACGACTGGCAAAATCGAAGGGAAGAGACCAAGGGGAAGACCGAGAAGTAAATACCCGGATGACTTGGCCACGTGGCATAGTCGAGACAGGAATACAGAGCTGATCTACGACTCTGGTGATCGAATGAGATGGCAGAACATGACCGTCCACGCTTATCGGCATGGCACATGATGAATGGATGGATGGATGCAGATGATCTCGTTTTGGAAACAATGGCTACGGTCAACGACCAGTATGGTCACTGCTAAGAAGAAAAGCAATAACAAACTACCGTGTTTACAAGTGCCTAGATAATCATGGTTAGTCAATTCATAGAGAATCGAAAAAACTGCGAAATGTGTGCTCCTATTGGAGCAGCCTCACCCGGTAGGGATAGTTATATATACCAGGTGACTCCAGGCGGTCAGCAAGCGACAGGGTACAAAGGATAAACATCGCTTAGAATGGGAGCGGATGAATGGGGATGACAAATAGGATAATATCCGCCTTTGCCGTGTGTCCATCTTGACGAGGTAGAGGGGCTTGCATGTTCCAATGACTCCAAGAGCTATGCCGGCGATAGCACAGCTACTGGTAGGGTCTCCCACGTCAGACAGGTCAGGGAAGAGGAACCAGACCAAGCGGCACACAAACCTACTGCCTTGTAGGTAGACTGGGGACAGTCAAAGACTAGGGAGAGTACACCCGAAAAAAATGTCTGTCGAAATCGGATGTACTGAGCCACAGGCTTGACAAAGCAGTGCAACATAACTTAATTCATGATGTCACAAATTAAAATTAATCAGTATGGTGCTAATTCCGTGAAGTTCCATCAGGCGGTAATAGTGCCTGGCCCCCTGCCTCGAGGGGGTCCACCCATTACTACTGTGGTCACCTTCCCCAGTGCCATGGAGTCAAGACACAGAGAAATAGGTTAAGAGCTATTGACCAAACACCCCGGACACTCAACATACTGGAATGCCGAAGAAGCTTCTAACAAGAAAGTATCCCTAAGAAATCGTCTTCATAAAGATAGAATAGATGTTGCATGCATTCAAGAGACACACCTCAACGCCAATCGCAGATTCTAAGTCAGAGTATATCAGGCAACACGTTTCGACCGCGAAGGACGCAAAGGAGGAGTTATAATACTTACACGAAACACAATACCTTGCAGTGAAGTATCTGTGACTTCTGATAATTAAACAAAATTATAGGTGTTGATATAATGATAAAGGACGTGAAAATAAGAATTTACAATCTCATCTGTATAGCCCAGCAGATAAGAACCTTACACTTTCAAATGTGAAAATAACTGACACAGACTGCATTATTGTCGGTGACTTTAATTAATAGCCTTTCAGAAAGATGGGGATACTCATATACTGACAAAAGAGGAGATAAAGTGGACGATTAGAAAATAGACTCATATCTCCATCTACTCAACAAGCGGACGACACACCGAGCTTCTACTCTAGAAGACGGTTTACCACTCCTACTCCAGACTTAGCTTTCTGTACAGGAGACATCCTACACAAAACTGATCGCCATGTGGTTAACCAATTAGCAGGTAGTGACTACAGACCAATCAAGCTAGTAATGAATATGGCATATGTTCCACAGGGCTATTCACCACGGAAACTCAACATACTACAGTGAAATGCCGAAGGAGTTTCTAACAAGAAAGTCTCCCCAACAAATCGTCTTCATAAAGATTGAAAAGATGTGGCATGCATTCAAGAGACACACCACAACGCCAATCGCAGATTCTCAGCCAGGGGATTTCAGGCATGGACTTAGCTTCCTGCACAGGAGACATCCTACACAAAATTGATCGCCACGTGCTTGACCAATTAGCAGGTAGTGACCACAGATCAATCAAGCTTGTAATGAATATGGAGTATGTTCCACCGGAACAAAAGCCTTTGACTCGCTGGTATTACAAACGAGCTGACTGTGACAAATTTGCCATACTAACAGATAAATATTGTGAAAACATAAGTACACGACAAGGCAACATGAAACAAATGGTGGAAAGTCTAAACAAAGCAATAATATAGGCGGCCAGTGAGTCTATTCCTAGAGGAGCGAGGAAAAATTACAAACCATACTGGACTGAAGAACTACAAATTTTGGAGGACAGTTGAAGATACCATGAATACAGCAGAGAGAGAACAAACAGCTGAAGCGAAGATCTCTCTCAAAGCCATCTCAGCAAAATATAAAAGTAAATCAAACAACAAGAGATTGTTGGAGGGAAAAAACAGAAAACCTGAATTTTGACAGGGATGGAAACAAACAATGGAAACTAGTGAAAGCCATGCACAATGAAGGACCTAGAAACAAACAAATAATTAAACAAGGAAGTGCCTTGCTTACAGGAAATAAAGGCTGCAAATGCACTAATGGAACACTAAGCTAGTGCAAACCACATTGATATTACAACCGAACAGAAGAAAGCACTTGAAGATAAACAGACACATCATAGTAATACAGAGACAGCAGCAGAATATATGATGGCAAATCTAAAAATGGAAGAAATGGAATACTCAATGAATACTCTAAAAAAGAAGAAATCACCAGGAAAGGATGGAATCACAAATGAAATGCTAACTGGACTAGGTACTAAAGCAAAAAGGAAACTACCAGCAGTTAATATCACGAAGTTCTTAATGATAAGTGCGTGATATGGTCGTTGTCTAGGTAACGATGCTCCTGGTGTGTCAATTGAGCTATCTAACTGTCTTACAATGCAACTCACCCCCGTAATACACATCCGTCAGTCATTAAACAAGATTGAGTTGGCGCACATAATCCTTTAATACAGAAAGAACACGGACAAACGGAACATCCTTATATATCCAGAAACAACTTAATCCATAGAATATAAATATCCTCCTCACAATTTTAACACGTATACATCACTGTCTTCTCACGGCCTGCTTCATCTCAAATCCATAAGACAGTTAATCCAGCTACTTTCCACCGCTGGACCTCACACAATACACCCACACACTGGGTCTAGTCTCCACTAACTATTCAACCCACTCTGGGTTCAGGCCTCCATTAACTATCCAACCCCCACTGGGTTTTAGGCCTGCATTCACAACTGGGAGAACAACACAACAAAAGATCTGACCGCAGTCAGTCTAAGCTCCCACGTATTAGCCCACCGATCCGCTCGGCGCTAAAACATCAACTGTCCAGAAGTCCCCTGACTTCACATGAACCGAACCTCAGTCGGTCTCAGCTTCCACTGCCCAGTCAAAGTTTTCCACTGTCTTTTAACCCTGCTGTGTAGCCCCTCCCTGGGCTCCCCACACCATTGCACCCCAGCCTAAAACTGTCTCTCTCCCCATCCATCCTGGGGTTCTTCACTCACCCTCACCATTATTTCTCATGGTTAGTTGTTTTTCTCGTAGTCTGCTACAAAGGTCACTCACCTCAATGCAATGACCCAGGCATATGTCATTACCCCCCCCTTAAAAGAAAACATCGTTTTCAAATGTTGGGAGACTATACTTATCAACTATGTGACCCAGACATATTGCCTGGGTAGCCCTAAGTATGGACTCCATCTTACTTAGCTACCACCCTAAATAATACATCGAATGCTCATAGTACCCTCTCATAATCCCCACATATCAATACAACCAACTTTCTATCTAGTGTACCAATGCATGAACTAATACATCACATAATAATAATACATAATAGGAAACATCATATCTGTGTATCTGCAGGTCTATTAACATCCTCAAAAAGACACAAGCTATTTGTGTACCGACCCTATATCAGGTGGTTCTTTTCTTGCCTCAAACCTCCACCTATGATTCCTGTCGATGCTGTGTCTACCCTTCATATACCCATGCCTCATGTTTCCTATATCTTTAACACATCTGTTTGCTAATCCTGGTTCAGTGATGTCGTTAACACTCTTTTGAACTGCGTTAACATTGCTATCTGCATATTGTACTGTTACACTGGAGTCTCTGTTTAGTCTGACCTCTTTATTAAATCCTGGCCACTATACCTGGCATCCTGCTCTATGCTGCTTCCGCCTTACTCCTATGTGCCCTGCACATGCCCTATCCTGAGCTGTTCTTGTATATCGGTCTCTATGTGTTAACGGTACTACTACTTTCCCCCGTACAGTTCTACCATCTGAAAACCGGCGAGTGAGACCATTGTTCCTCCTTTCGAAGCACCATCTACCCTTCTTTGAATGCGCATTATTCTTGGATGTACAAGAGATACAGCATGCAGGGCGATGCGCTACCTTCTTGATTTTCCAACCATTGAAGAGAGAATACAAGGTTGCAGGGCACGCGCATACCTCAGAATTAACATAAACACACAACATTCACTGCATGGTGAAATTAGGAAGGTGAAGGACAGCAGGTTAAAAAGAGGACGGTCGTGGATGGGTCAAGCCGAAGAAATTCTTCAACAGGTGTGTTCACTTGAGGACTTAGAACCTGGCGAGGAGTGGGTGCAAGTGCCAACAGACTTCTGCACATCCTTTTCAGTTTGCATCCATCTAGATAGAAAATGCAGACAAGAAAATCCGGCTGCTGTTGAGGCTGAAGTACAAGCGTTGATTTTCGAGAATTCGCTAGACGGTGACGCGGCCATCTACACAGATGGGTCGGTCGTCCGATATGTGAGAAGCTCACGGGCCTTTACAGCTCGGGCCGGAGGGAGAATTGTGAAGGAGGACTCTGGTGCTTTCACTGAAACCACAAGTAGCCTGACCATGGAAGTCATGGCAGTAAGTAAAGCAATAACATGGCTCGAGACACAGACATTCACTAGGGCTTGTTTCCTTAGCGACTCAATGAACATGATCAAGAGGATAGAGGAGGGGTCGATCCGAAGAGAATGGTTGCTGCCTCAGGAGTGGTCTCGACTGTGCAAAGATTAGTTTCATCTTCGTGCCAGGGCATGCGGGAGTACAAGGAAATGAGCGGGCTGACAAGCTCGCAGGTGAGGTTACTGTGGAGGGCGGACGTGCCATGGACCAGGCTGACATTCTGAATGCTCTACGAGAAGTAAGACTTTTGCGAGAACCAAGTGATGACTGTGAATCTACAACAATGGCCAGACTGCGAGAGCAGCAAATTAAAAGAGGGGTGGCCAAACAAGAACACTACGCAGGAAGCCAAAGAAGATTGATAAACCAACACAGAACTGGCGTCGTTAGCCGCTACACGTTGCGGGATTTGCTGAGGAGGGGATCCGAGCACTTATGGACTGAATGGTTCGATGTGCAATGAGGATGATCTGTCGACTAACTAACTAACTAACTAACTAACTAACTTCTTTGATTGCCTATATCATTGCCTTGGAAACATTTGTATATCTTATCATCTTGTCTCTGGGAGTCACTAACGCTATGTTTGAGATCCATTCTCACCTGCTCAGCTGTACTATCCTTGCCCTGAGTTCCTGTGTCTACTTCACGTGCCTCTTCTTGTTCAGCTATACTCTCTAATTTAGGTTTTCTTTTGGTACCTACCTCGCTACTACTTAAACTATGTTTCTGGTCCCAATAAACTACTTCTTCTTCTGTACAATCTTTAATTCCTGGCACGTTTCCGATGATCAAATCTGCCACTGGTGAGTCTAGAACACCCGCTACCACTCTTCCTGTGATATATGGTGTTTTTACTGTTATCACGGCTAATGGGTAGAACTCTACTGTCCCATTAAATGTTATGCATCTAATCTTTTCCCCTGTGTACTCCGAGGGGTTCACTAAACTTTTTCTAACTCCGATAGACGTACACCCATAATCTCTAATTGTTAATGCTGGTCTATCATTAACGAAACCATGGTGCATCTTCATGCTTCCACCTGCATGGACTGCTGATCCTGCTTTCACTGTATGACCACACACTAAGACTGGCTGCCGTCTTTTTCAAAAAGAGGTTTGCACCCACTACAATCTTCATTGTTGATAGTCTCAATCACTTGTGCTGCATTTGAATGCCCCGTTTCCCTCATCGTACAATGATAGCTGACATGCCCCTTCTTTCCACATTTGAAACAGATGATCTCCTTCCTTGCGTTACTTGTTGGCTCACTGGATGGTTGTGCATCACACTGTGCTGCCTTGTGTCTCCAGCTCCCACAATTCCAGCATCCGGCATAACTATTTGGACGTCTCTGGAAATTCCCCCTTTTGTGTGGGTACCGACCTACTGTACCACCATGGTTGCCACGGAAACCATTATCTTGAGACTCTTGTTGTTCATACTCCTGTGCTGAATCCACACTTTTCGCCCTTGGTCTAATAACTGGATTCTGGTCCTGTTAAGTGTACGCTGCACAGACTATTTCCTCACTTATTTCTCTACCAATAGAACTGTTTGGATGTGCAGTCATGTAGTTTTGCCCTAACTGTGACATTGTGTCTATGTCCTGTGGCTTACGTTCCTCAAAGAAAGCTATTAAGTTTGTATTGCATGCAGATACTACCTTGTCCCTTAACATTACATCCACTAATTTATTAAAATCTTTCCCTACTTCTGCAAGCTCCATCCATTTGTTAAATGTATTCATTACTGTATTGACAAAATCTGTAAAATCCTGATTCGTCTCTGGCACTAATTGTCTAAACTTTGTTCTGTATCCATGCTCAGTTAGTTGGAACTTTGTAAGCAAACGTTGACGCAAAATAGTGTAGTTTCTTTCTTCCACAGGTAAATTAAACATTGTATCTAGGGCCTTACCCGTAAGATACTCACCAAGTCGCATCGCATACTCTCCCTCTGGAATACCTAACACTTTCGCTGATGCTTCGAATCTTCCCAGATAAGACTTAAGATGGTCCCGGTCTGTACAATATGGCAGTTTTAATCTCTGTGAGGACTGCAAAGGTCTTCTGCTTTCCTCACTTTGACCCTTCGAAGATAGTTCTAGTTTTCTGAGTGCAATTTCCGCTTCCATCTTAATCTTCTCTTTCCACCGCATTTGTTTGTTTTAACTTTTCAAGTTCCATTTGTGTCTCCTTCATATCCATATACATCTTTCCTTCCCGAGAGTTCAGTGTTCTAAGTACTCTACCTGTACTCTTGACCTATAAACACATACGCCTGTCTTCTCCTGGCGCCCCGCCTCGTCTGTTTACGTGTGTTGACTGTCCAGTAATTTACCTGTAGTGACTTTCTCGCGAACTGTCTATTATCTCTGGTGTTCAATCCTGTCTTCGTCACACCCACACACACCTGTCAGGATATCGTCCAGCCAGTATCGCCATGCCGACTTTTCTGTGCCGCGTCTTCACGCGCGCTGTTTTTGATGTGCCGTGGTGTCCTTTCGTGAACTGTCTGCTAGCTTCAGCACTACTGCCTGGTATCAATTTTACCTGGTTTCTCGTGAACTCTGTCCTTGACACACATGCACGCTGCCCTCGCCCCACTCTGGATTCAACACTGGTTTTTCCGTGCCCCGACTGCTAGCTTTCATATTGCCTTTGAATTTAATAATAATAGCCTCTCTAATCGCCGAGTTCACAGATAACAGAATGACAACAATGTCTATATTGTTCCTGATCAGACGAGCCTTCCAGATAAGTCTCCTTCAAATACACTCAGATGTTCGTGCACTTGTTTGCTTGTACTGTCGTTTCGGACTGCCAGCGACGAGTCCCCCAGATAATACAATATATCCCCGTCGTCCTTGACCGGAGAGCCCTCAGTTAATATCACGAAGTTCTCGATGGTAAGTGCGTGATATGGTCGTTGTCTAGGTAACGATGCTCCTGGTGTGTCAATTGAGCTATCTAACTGTCTTACAATACAACTCACCCCCGTAATACACATCCGTCAGTCATTAAACAAGATTGAGTTGGCGCACATAATCCTTTAATACAGAAAGAACACGGACAAACGGAACATCCTTATATATCCAGAAACAACTTAATCCATAGAATATAAATATCCTCACAATTTTAACACGTATACATCACTGACTTCTCACGGCCTGCTTCATCTCAAATCCATAAGACAGTTAATCCAGCTACTTTCCACCGCTGGACCTCAAACAATACACCCACACACTGGGTCTAGTCTCCACTAACTGTTCAACCCACTCTGGGTTCAGGCCTCCATTAACTATCCGACCCCCACTGGGTTTTAGGCCTGCATTCACAACTGGGAGAACAACACAACAAAAGATCTGACCGCAGTCAGTCTAAGCTCCCACGTCTTCGACTACCGATCTGCACGGCGTCAAAACATCCACTGTCCAGAAGTTCCCTGACTTCACATGAACCGAACCTCAGTCGGTCTCAGCTTCCACTGCCCAGTCAAAGTTTTCCACTGTCTTTTAACCCTGCTGTATAGCCCCTCCCTGGGCTCCCCACACCATTGCACCCCAGCCTAAAACTGTCTCTCTCCCCATCCACCCTGGGGTCTCCACTCACCCTCACCATTATTTCTCATGGCTGTTTGTTTTTCTCGTAGTCCCGCTACACAGGTCACTCACCTCAATGTCAATGACCCAGGCATATGTCAGTCCTAAATTACAGCTGGAAGAGAGGAATAGTCCCACGGGCAAGGAAGGAAGCTATACTAATAGTCCCAAAGAAAGGAAAAGACCTAGAAGAACCAAGCGACTATCGACCTATCAGTCTACTTAGCTGTGTAGGAAAATTAATGGAACGCATTATCAATGACAGGCTAGCATGGCATCTGATGAAAACCAACTATTAACACCACACCAAGCAGGATTCAGAAAGTACAGATCCACTGAAGATCAAATAACCTATATAGCTCAGGAAATAGAGGATGCCTTCCTCCAAGTGAAAAAACACACACTAGCTGTCTGGATAGATATAGAAAAAGCATTTGATAAAGTATGGAAAGAGGGACTGAAAGTAAAACTGCAAAACATGCATGTTTGTGGGAAAATGTACAAATGGATCAGCCACTACCTTGAGAACAGTAATGCTAGGACACAACTACAAGGACAAACCAGCAAAAAGATGCTGTTGGAGCAAGGTGTGCCCCAAGGAGGAGTCCTTTCAGAACATTGTTCCTAGCATATATAAATGACATCACGGAAAATCTTCCAGCCAGAGTACACACATGCTTCTTTGCATATGACAAAGCCATAAAGACATCTGAAGAATATATTAGTACAGCTAACAGCAGAATACTTCGTAAGAAAATTGAAGAAGAGATTAACGTGGTTCAAGCTGGATTTAGACAAGGAAGAGGAACAAGAGATCACATATTCAACATGCGTTTAATAATAGAGAAGTGCAGAGAATTTAATGTAAACCTATTCTCATTTTTTGTGGATTATTCAAAAGCATTTGACTGTGTACAACATAAGAAACTTTGGGAAATCATGAGGAATATGGGCTTTCCATCACATTTTTTCAATTAAGGAGAACTCCTCCTCCTCCATTTTTAATTGAATCTTTGGCTGATTCATCTGTATATGCATTGGTCCAATTGCTGTTTGGGTAATGTTCTTTTATGTAGTTTAGGGTTATTTTTCTTCTTTCGGTTTCATTCTGAGTGTTCTTTTTCTCAATACCAGGAATGTTTTCTATCATCTCAGGCAGTTGTTGCTGTCTCCAAGCTGGGAACTTGTGTGCATTGTAAATGGGTTTGACTGTTGATATGTTAAGTATAGGATCTGCCCTAATCTTTCGTTTTGCAGTTTCTACCAAGGTACGACGCTTCAGTCTTCCCTTTCCAAAACCATTAAACCTGTTATACATAGGGTGGTCTGTCAACCTTCTAAATTTTCCTGCTTGTTGCTGGGCCCTGCTATCTCTTCTATGCTGCATAGGTTGTAAACAAGTGATCTTTTCTAGTTCTTCTTCTTCGTTCATCCGGAGTTTTTTTTTCGGATGTGATTGCGTTGTGCCTGTTTACAGCAGAGCTGCCTGCGTTCTTGCGCCGTTAGGCCGACACATCCGACTTCTGCGGGCATTTGTTGACCGGGTTAACCTTCCCGGGGGTTTCTTAGGACGTTTGACTCTCACTGGTGTGGTGTTATCTCCCATCCTAGCTGGCCCATATAGAACAGCCAAAGACATCCTGGTCAGCCCTCAAGGGAAGGCAGGGGCAGACCATGGGCATTCCCCGCCATCCAAGGAGGCTTCCATAATTGCAGAGTCAACACACAGCGCTCTGGTACTGGGCTCACCCAAGGAATCGTCACGTCCTGCACATGGCTGCTTAGCCTCACTTCCGTATATTGGGCCTTCCATTCAGCATAAGCTGTTCTTCCGGAAACCAGAAGAATGCAGTGTGCAGATGACATCCACACAGTGAGCTTTCGACTCGGACTTTCCGTGCAATGGATTTGCTATCCGAGCAATATTCCATTTCGTGCCACTAAAACACTTTTTCCACCTTATTTGAAGCCCACACAGTGAGCTTTTGATTCGGACTTTCCACGTAATGGATTTGCTATCCAAGCAATATTCCATTTCGTGCCACTAGGACACTTTTTCCACCTTTTATGAAGCTCACAGTGAGCTTTTGATTCGGACTTTCCACGTAAGGGATTTGCTATCCGCGCAATATTCCATTTCATGCCTCTGGGAGGCTTTTGTAACCGACATACCTGTGGTATGAAGTGTGGCAGTCTGAATATTTCTTCATACACCTTTAAATGTCAACCTGTATGTATTTAAAGTAAGCTGCGGTCAACTTGAGCTTGTTGATATCTCCATAGAGCTTGTCCTCAAATGAAGCAGGTGTGGGCCAAAATATCTTTCTCTGTTCTGCATATATTGGGCAATCCTACAGCAAATGTTTTGCTGTCATTTTTCCAGTTCGACAATTACATTCATCGGTATCTCCTATTTTTAGTTTATTGAACAAGTGGTATTTCAGCCTGTTATGTCCTGTGCGGAGTCTGAAGATTGCTACTTGTTCTCTTCGGTCGAGTTTGTAATATGCATCATCCTTCTGGTGGCCTGGATGCTCTGATTCCCATTTGGTTTTATAGGTGCTTTTTATCAAACTCTTTGCCTCATTGTAAGTTATGTCTATGTCAGGCTGTGGTAGTCGTCCGCCCTCTTTTGCCAGTCTGTCAGCCTCTTCATTTCCAGGTATACTGCAATTTGATGGGATCCACTGTATTGCAACTTTTTTGGATTTCTGGCTTAGACCATGGAGTGCTGCTCTTAGGTCAGCTATTTCTGTGCTGTTATTGCTCTTCAGTATTGAGACAGCTGACTTTGCATCTGTGAAGATAGCTATTTGCTTCTCTTTATTTTCCTCCATCAAGAGCATTTCTGCTGCAGTTTTCAGAGCCTCTACCTCTGCTTTGAAGTTACTTGAAAACTTTCCAGTTGCCACTGAATGCGTTATTTTCACTCCATTTTTTAAATTTAGGAGAATGCCTCCTCCTCCATTCTCTATTGAATTTTTGGCTGATCCATCTGTATATGCATGGGTCCAATTGCTGCTTGGGTAATGTTCTTTTATGTAGTTTAGGGTTATTTCTCTTCTTTCGGTTTCATGCTGAGTGTTCTTTTTCTCAATACCAGGAATGTTTTCTATCATCTCAGGCAGTTGCTGCTGTCTCCAAGCTGGGAACTTGTATGCATAGTAAATGGGCTTGACTGTTGATATGTTAAGTATGGGATCTGCCCTAATCTTTCGTTTTGCAGTTTCTACAAAGTTGCTACGCTTCAGTCTTCCTTTTCCAAAACCATTAAACCTCTTATACATAGGGTGGTCTGTCAATCTTCTAAATTTTTCTGCTTGTTGCTGGGCTTAGCTATCTCTTCTGTCATGCATTGGTTGTAAACAAGTGATCTTTTCTAGTTCATTAATAGGCGTTGTCTTCAGGCTTCCAGTTATGATTCGCATTCCTTGGTTTTGGACTCTACTTATTTTGTTAAAGTTTGACTTAGCTGCTGTTGCCCAAGCTGCAATGCCATATTCCAGTACTGGCCTCACCCGTCCAGTATATAACTTCTTGAGAACTTTCTCATCTGATCCCTCACGTTGTACCAGCAAGCTTTTTCATGATTGCCATTCTTTGCCTTGCTCTTGTTCGATTTTTCTCAACCTGTGTCTTCCATGTCAGGCGATGGTCATAGGTGACTCCTAGATAGTTTGGATTTTCTTCATGGCGCAATATTTTTCCTTTCAATACCAGCGTAGGTTGCTGAGTTTATTTGAGAGGGAGAACTCTGTGCATGTTGTTTTCTCCTCACTTATCTTCACTAGCCATGATTTTGACCAGTCCTCTAGCGCTAATAAGGCTTGTTGTATTCTGCTGTTAGCTGTACTAATATATTCTCCTGATGTCGATATGGCTAGGTCATCTGCAAAGGAGGATGTGTGTACTCTGGCTGGAAAATTTTCCGTGATGTCATTTATATATGCTAGGAATAATGTCGTGAAAGGACTCCTCCTTGGGGCACACCTTGCTCCAACAGCATAATTTTGCTGGTTTGTCCATGTACTTTTGTCCTGGCAGTTCTGTTCTCAAGCTAGTGGCTCATCCATTTATACATTTTCCCACAAACATGCATTTTTTGCAGTTTTACTTTCAGTCCTTCCTTCCATACTTTATCAAATGCTTTTTCTATGTCTATCCAGACCGCTAATGTGTGCTTTGTCTCTTGGAAGGCATCCTCTATTTCCTGAGCTATATAGGTTATTTGATCTTTGGTGGATCTGTACTTTCTGAATCCTGCTTGATGTGGTGTTAAGAGTTGGTTTTCTTCCAGATGCCTTGTTAGCCTGCCATTGATAATGCGTTCCATTAATTTTCCTACAGATCTAAGTAGACTGATAGGTCGATAGCCATTTGGTTCTTCCAGGTCTTTTCCTTTCTTTTGGACTGGTATTAGTACAGCTTCCTTCCATGCCGTGGGTTATACCTCTCTTCCAGCTGTAATTTAGGACTGCTAGTAATTTCTTTTATGCCTTAGTGCCTAGTCCTATTTGCATTTCATTTGTGATTCCATCCTTTCCTGGTGATGTCTTCTTGTTTTAGGGTATTCATTGCCTGTCCAATTTCTTCCATTGTTAGATTTGCCATCATATATTCTGCTGCCGTCTCTGTATTACTATGATGTATCTGTTTATCTTTGATTGCTTTCTTCTGTTCGGTTGTAATATCAATATGGTTTGCACTGGCATAGTGTTCCATTAGTGCATTTGCAGAATTTTTCCTGTAAGCAAGGCATTTCCTTGTTTAATTGTTATTTGTTTGTTTCTATTTCCCTCATTGTCCATGGCTTTCACTAGTTTCCATAGTTTGTTTCTATCCCTATCAAAATTCAGGTGTTCTGTTTTTTCCCTCCAACAATCTCTTGTTGTTTCTTCTTCTTTTTCTTTGCGTTCATCCGGAGTGTTTTTTTCAGATGTGATTGCGGTGTGTCTGTTATGCGCCCTTGGGCAGAAACCCGTAGGACGACACATCCGGCTATAGCGTGCTTTTTTGACCAGGTAGCATTCCTGGGAGACTCCCACTTTTGCGGTACCATCCACAACCCAGCTGGCCAAGTTGGAACGGTCGAAGACAACGGTCAACCCTTAAAGGAAGGCAGGGACAGTCCATGGCATTTTCCGCCATCCAAGGTTGCTTCCATAATTGCAGGGCCGACACATAGCGCCCTGGTGCTGGGCTCACCGAGGGAATCGTCACGTCCTGCTCATGGCTGCTTTAATTCCTCACTTCAATATATTGGGATTTCGTTCGCCCCGGGCCGTTCCCGCACAAACCAGACAGGTCTGTAGACAGTATCCACTCAGCGAGTTTTCGACACGGACATGTGCTTGTCGTTGCGCCTGTCAGAGCTGTTCCAGGCACGACGGACATTCGGAAAACTATCTAGTCAGAGCTGTTCCGAACAAGAGCGGCATTCGGAAACTAGGTAGTCAGAGCTGTTCCTAGCACGAGAGACATTCGGACAAGACATTTCACTCGGACGTAAATGCGTAGTGCCAATTTTTATTTTGCCACCCGTAGGACGGCACTTCCGGCTTCGGCGGGCATTTTTTAATGAGGTTAGCCTTCCTCGAGTTTCGAGGCACGTTAGACTTATTGTTGTGATGTCGCCCACATCTCAGCTGGTCAAGATAGAACGATCATCGCCATCACGGTCAGCCCTCAAGGGAAGGCAGGGGCAGGACCATGGGCTATCCAAGGCTATCCAAGGAGGCTTCCATAATTGCAGAGCCGGCACATATTGCTCTGAGACTGGGCTCACCCAAGGAGTTGCGACGTCCTGCTCATGGCTGCTTTAGTTCCTCACTTCCATGTGTTGGGCATCTCGCTTGCCACTGGTCGCTCAAGCACACACCAGGAACGGTCAGACTGCGGGCGACATCCACTCGGTAAGCTTTAGCTTTTGACTTCGGACCACGCAATGGATTCGCTAGCCGTACGTTCCATTTCGTGTTATTGAGACGTTTTTTCACTTTTGTCAACACTGTATGAGTTAGATACAGACAGTTTTCGTAGCCATTTCATTCGACTGGGACACTTTCTGCATTTTAGTACTCGCTCACGAGGTAGGCTACATGTGCTGCCGGCTCAGCACCTTACCTCCGTGCAGCAGTGAACGAGAAACGGCCAGGCCCTCTCATCCGGGAATCCCCCAGCTGAGAGCTTTCGAACAAGTATCAGAACTGGACATGTAGCGTGCTTAGTATCCAACCTCTATATTTCGGTAGGTGGGTATCGGCCTGGCTCTCACATCCGAGGGTTTGTGGCTTAGAGGCCTTTAGCCTAAACCCTCGGCTGAGAGCCTTAGAGTATTGTCCTGACCAAGAACTTCTGCCTTCGTGCGCCTGATTTAAACTTTTGACTGCTATCCTCAGTCTACCTGCAGAGCAGCAGGTTGTGTCTCTCTTAGTCTGGCCCCTATCCCATAAGCTGTCCGATATGTAGTTTTCATCCATCGGCAAGCACACGGGGTCGATGGGACACGCAAGCTCCCCCACCACGGCAAGGTGGAGACACATCGGGGGAGTCTTGTTGTTTGATTTACTGTTCTTTATATTTTGCTGAGATCGCTTTGAGAGAGATGTCCGCTTCAGTTGTTTGTTCTCTCTCTCTGCTGTCTTCCTGGCACCTTCAACTTTGTCCTCCAAAATTTGTAGTTCTTCCGTCCAGTATGGTTTATAATTTTTCCTCGCTCCTCTTGGAATAGACTCAGTAGCCGCCTGTTATATTGCTCTGTTTTGACTTTCCACCATTTACTTCATGTTGTCATATCGTGTACTTATGTTTTCACAATATTTGTCTGTTAATATGGAAAATCTGTCCCAATCTGCTCATTTGTAATTCCAGTGGGGCAAAGGCTTTTGCTCCTGTGGAACATACTCTATATTCATTGCAAACTTGATTGGTCTGTGGTCACTACCTGCTAATTGGTCAAGCACATGGAGATCGATTTTGTGGAGAATGTCTCCTGTGCAGAAAGCTAAGTCTGGAGTAGAAGTGGTAAACCATCTTCTGGAGTAGAAGCTCGGTGTGTCATCCGCTTTGTTGAGTAGATGGAGATTTGAGTCTATTTTCCAGTCCTGCACTTCATCTCCTCTTTTGTCAGTATCTGGGTATCCTCATCTTTCTGAAAGACTATTAAAGTCTCCAACAATAATGCAGTTTGTGTCAGTTATCTTCATGTTTGAGAGTGTAAGATCCTTATCTGCTGGGCTATACAGATTGTAAATTCTTATTTTGACGTCCTTTATCATTATATCTACACCTATAATTTCCGTTTGGTTGACAAAGATCACAGATACTTCGCTGCAAGTTATTGTGTTTCGTGTAAGTATTATAACTCCTCCTTTGTGTCCTTCGCGGTCGAAACGTGTGGCCTGATATCCTCTGACTGAGAATTTGCGATTGACGTTGAGGTGTGCCTCTTGAATGCATGCCACATCTATTCTATCTTTATGAAGACGCTTTGTTAGGGAGATTGTCACCTGTTGTCACTGGGGTGAGAGGAATCAACAAGCACACTATTTTAATTCTATGTCATCAGCCTTTGAATCTAATTGACCTTTGTCTACACAACCCCTTCAGTCTCTGGATCACTATCTCTCTCTCTCTCTCTCTCTCTCTCTCTCTCTCTCTCTCTCTCTCTCTCTCTCTCTCTCTCTCTCTCTCTCTCTCTCTCTCTCTCTCTCTCTCTCTCTCTCTCTCTCTCTCTCTCTCTCTCTCTCTCTTCTTACCACGGGACAATACCACTCTTCATATTCCTCCCGAACATACCCACATAACTCTGGCTTCTAACAAATGATAAAATAATTTAATAAGGAAAAGTGTCACGTGTGTGCAAGGTATGAGTATAGAACGTCTATAGTATAGTCTATTGTGTATGCGAGGTGAGACCAGTCAGTTCAGGATCTTTCATCATATTGTCCGGCCATACCACAACACAACACAGCAAGTTCAGAGGGACCTCACCAAATAAAGCGTCTCTCCGGCCAGGGGTCGACTTCTTCTAGTTGATCGTGGATAGTCTGAGTGCCTGGTTACTAATGTTGAATATAGTAGAATAATGTCCAATGAGTTCGGAACACACGATGTACCTGATACGTCTATAGAAATCCCGTGACCTAGGTACACTTTCACATATCTCACAAGATCTCACAACCTTCTGTCTCGTTGAACAATGTTATTGAATGATTCTCTTCACTATTCAAACCTCTCTACCTACTACAGTCATTGTCAAGTGAGGTGTTTACAGTTCATTAAAATCAGCTGTTTTGGGAATTCAATCACTGACACTTAGCCTTTTCATGATAAACACTCCTGGCTCAGACGAGACTATGATTTGTGGAACGGCGTCCAATTGCAGAGGCCATTTAGCAAAACTGCACTCGGTGTTACTGCCATTGTCCACCTCTCTGAGTTGTCCTTAAGTTCTCAGATACCGTAGAACCTGTCGAAGAGAGAACACCCGGTGAGAGAAACCCGATTCAGACCTACTATATGTGAGTGTAGGCCGAAGGCCGTACTCAGATATTTATATCCTGATCAACATAGAACTAAACTCTAGCATAAGGCAGAGTAGTTCATCACATTGGCCTGAGATGTGGTAAGAAAAGGAAAGACTAAAGGAAAGCGAAGAAACCCCAGTAGACATCCTACCGGAAGATCCTACCATTAACATTTCCTTTATTCCCCCAACCACCCTCACTGAATATCATCCCACGACATTGGTCTTAACCTGCTGATTTAAACGATATACCACTCAACCTAGTTTAAGCAACGCATCAGCCTGCTGCTGCCGATGCTCCTATAATGGGTTCCCACAACGCCTCATCACTACGCTCAATTTCAAGTATCTCCCAATTGTGCATAGTCAATTACCTGCCTAGTATTAGTGACTACTACAATTGGTTTCCCTTTCCCGGTGATATTATTCCGGCGCGCGTTGCCGACAATTTGTGAAGCACTGCCTTTAATCACGTATACATAATCTCTATCTATTTAATACCTTATGTAATCTATTCCTTTCTAGAATTGAAACCACAAATTCACATTATGGACAAATGTCCGTCGACTTTAATCAACTCGGGACACGGTAGTTTCTTTTCCCAATTAGAATTGGAACAGAACAACAATCCATCCAGCCCACTGATTGCAAACTTTTTATCCCGACTGCCGAGAAGTGTGTCTGAAAGACGTAACTGACTTGGCCAGAAACCAGGTGTCGATAGGCCCCTTTCTCTCATTCTCGGATCGGGTAAACAATATACTGACTGCCCCCCCCCCCCCCTGATCATGGAAATCCGTCCCCTGCACTCAAAGAATTCTGGTCGGTGTTTGATCTGGGAAAACCTTTCCCAACAACAAATGGTTGCGGCGCCTATAGACGGCTGTCTCTGGCAATCCGTCATTCTGGTCGGCGTCTCCAGTAATTCCGTGACAGAGACTTTCTTGTTATAAATTCCTTTGGCATTCCACTGTGGTATGTTGAGTGTCCGGGGTTTTTGGTCAATAGCTCTTAACTTACTCCTCTGTTCCTTGACTCCGCAGCACAGGGGAAGGTGACCACCAGTAGTCATGGGTGGACCCCCTCGAGGCAGGGGGCCCGACACTATCACCGCCTGATGGGACTTCGCGGGATTAGCACCATAACGATTAATTTTAATTTGTGACATCATGAATTAAGTTACGTTGCACTGCTTTGTCAAGCCTGTGGCTAGTACACCCGATTTCGACAAGCATTTTTTAGGGTGCTATCCCTATTCTTTGACTGTAATCAATCTACCTACAAAGCAGCAGGTTTGTGTGTCGCTTGGTCTGGTCCCTCTCCCTTGAGCTGTCCGACATGGGTGACCCTACCAGTAGCAGTGCTACCGTCGGCATAGTTCTTGGGGTAATTGGAACACTCAAGCCCCTCTACCTCGTCACGGTGGATACACAGCAGAGAGGGGCCCAATATACGGAAGTAAGGCTAAGCAACCATGTGCAGGACGTGACGTTTCCTTGGGTGAGCCCAGCACCAGAGCACTATGTGTTGGCCCTGCAATTATGGAAGTCTTCTTGGATGGCGAGGAATGCCCATGGTATGCCCCTGCCTTCCCTTGAGGGCTGACTAGGATGTATCTTCCGCTGTTCTAAATGGGCCAGCTGGAATGGGGGATAACACCACAACAGTGAGATTCAAACGTCCTAAGAAACCCCCGGGAAGGTTATCCGGGTCAACAAATGCCCGCAGAAGTCAGACGTGTCGGCCTAACGGCGCAAGAACGTAGCTCTGCTGTAAACAGACACAATGCAATCAAGTTCTAAAAAAAATCTCCGGATGATCACAGAAGAAGAAGAACGTCCTTTACTCCTTCGCCGAGGAGACGGCTAGTTAAATTTTGTCAATTTAATTCATAAAGTTCTAAGAAGGGGAACAACTCGATCCGCTGGGTTATGGTTTAGCGTGTAATGTTGTCGATTACTTCCCCTGCACATTGGCGCTGTCATTAGTGCTCCCAGAGATTTAACAAATAGGTTAGCAAATATGTCTTGATTCGCTTAATCGTCCCGCCTCTCTGACAGCAGTCAGTATATCATCCCTATTCATTGCTCGTTAATTTTCCTGAGTGGCCCGACTCACAACCCTATAAGCTAGCTTATTTTCTCCTACATCCACTTGGCCTGGCACAAAAATATTTGTTTTTGTTATGTGTTGTATGTCTATACGATGTAGTTGTTTCTGTACGACTATATTATGTAGTTGTTTCCGATATGTCTATATGTTGTAGCTGTGTCTTGTATGTCTATATGATGTAGTTGTTTATTGCATATCTATATGATGTAGTTGTTTCTTGTGTATCTATATGATGCAGTTGTTTCTTGTTTGTTTATACCATGTAGTTGTTTCTTGTATGTCTATATAATGTAATCGATTCATGTATGTCTCTATGATGTCACCGTTTCCTGTATGTCTATATCATGTAGTTAATTCTTGTATGTCTATATCATGTAATTGTTTCATATATGTATATATGACGTAACTGTTTTTTGCATGTCTGTATCATGCAGTTATGTCTTGTATGTCTTTATCATGTAGTTGTTTCATATCAATAAATCTTTCAATCACGTGCCATGCCGGAAAGCGTGGGCGGTCATGACTAGCCATTTCATTCGATCACCAGAGTCGTGGATCAAATCAGTGTTCCTGTCTCGACCATGCCATGTGATCAAGTCATCCAGGTATTTACTTCTCGGTCTTCCCCTTGGTCTGTTCCCTTCGATCTTGCCAGTTGTCACTAAGTTCTCCAATCCATTTCTTCTCATAACATGTCCAACAAATTTTGACTGTCTACGTCTAAATTCTCTAATCAATTTACGATGTTCATTTGTCTCCTGTAGTACTTGGTCATTGGTTTTTCTGTCTGTCCCGTGGTACTCTTTGCATTTTCCTCAGAAACCTCATTTCTGCAGCCATCAGAAGTTTTTCAGCTTCTTCTTCTTCTTCTTCTTCTTCTTCTTCTTCTTCTTCTTCTTCTTCTTCTTCTTCTTCTTCTTCTTCTTCTTCTTCTTCTTCGTTCATCCGAGTTTTTTTTTCTTTTTTCGGACGTGATTGCGTTATGCCTGTTTACAGCAGAGCTGCGTTCTTGCGCCGTTAGGCTGACATATCCGACTTCTGCAGGCATTTGTTGACCGGGTTAACCTTCCCGGGGGTTTCTTAGGACATTTGACTCTCACTGTTTTGGTGTTATCACCATCCCAGCTGGCCCATTTAGAACAGCCGAAGGGAAGGCAGGGGCAGACAATGGGCATTCCCCGCCATCCAAGGAGGCTTCCATAATTGCAGAGTAGACACATAGCGCTTTAGTACTGGGCTCACCCAAGGAATCGTCACGTCCTGCACATGGCTGCTTAGCCTCACTTACCGTATATTGGGCCTTCCGTTCACCACAGGCTGTTCCTCCGGAAACCAGAAGAATGCAGTCTGCAGATGACATTCACATAGTGAGCTTTCGATTCGGACTTTCCACGTAATGCAATATTCCATTTCGTGCCTCTGGGACGCCTTTGCAACCGACATACCTATGGTATGAAGTATGACAGTCCAAACACTTCTTCGTGCACCTTTAGTTGTCAGCCTGAATGTTGTTAAAGTAAGCTGCAGTCAACTTGAGCTTGTTGATATCTCCATAGAGCTTGTCCTCAAATGAAGCAGGTGTAGGCCAACATATCTTTCACTGTTCTGCATATATTGGGCACTCATGCAGTAAATGTTTAGCTGTCATTTTACCAGTTCCACAATTACATTCATCGGTATCTCCTATCTTTAGTTTATTGAACAAGTGGTATTTCAGCCTATTATGCCCTGTGAGGAGTTTGAAGATTGCTACATGTTCTCTTCGGTCGAGTTTGCAATATTGCGTCATCCTTCTGGTGGTCTGGATGCTCTCATTCCCATTTGGTTCTATACGTGCTATGCCTCATTATAGCTTATGTCTATGTCAGGCTGTGGTAGTCGTCCACCCTCTTTTGCTAGTCTGTCAGCCTCTTCATTTTCAGGTATACTGCAATGTGATGGGATCCACTGAATTACAACTTTTATTGGATTTCTGGCATAGACCATGGAGTGCTACTCTTAGGTCAACTAGTTCTGTACTGTTTTTGCTCTTCAGTATTGAGACAAGCTGACTTCGCATCTGCGAAGATAGCTATTTGCTTCTCTTTATTTTCCTCCATAAGAGCATTTCTGCTGCAGTTTTCAAAGCCTCTACCTCCGCTTTAAAGTTACTTGAAAATTTTCCAGTTGCCACTGACTGTATTTTTTTCACTCCATTTTTTAAATTTAGGAGAATTCCTCCTCCTCCATTTTCTATTGAATTTTTGGCTGATCCATCTGTATATGCATGGGTCTAATTGCTGCTTGGGTAATGTTCTTTTATGTAGTTTAGAGCGATTTTAATTCTTTCTGTTTCATTCTGAGCGTTCTTTTTCTCAATACCAGGAATGTTTTCTATCATCTCAGGCAGTTGCTGCTGTCTCCAAGCTGGGAACTTGTGTGCATTGTAAATGGGTTTGACTGTTGATATGTTAAGTATAGGATCTGCCCTAATCTTTCGTTTTGCAGTTTCTATAAAGTTTCTACGCTTCAGTCTTCCCTTTCCAAAACCATTAAACCTGTTATACATGGGGTGGTCTGTCAATCTTCTACATTTTTCTGCTTGTTGCTGGGCCCTGCTATCTCTTCTATGCTGCATAGGTTGTAAACAAGTGATCTTTTCTAGTTCATTAATAGGCGTTGTCTTCAGGCTTCCAGTTATTCTTCTTCTTTCGTTCGCTTGAAATATGTCTATAACTGCAATGCTGTCTCTTGTATGAATTGAACTGTCTTTTTCAGTTCACACAGCGGTCCATAGAGTTTATCTTCCACTGTCGTCTCTCTAGGCCAGAAGGTTTGCCTAGATATGTTATATTTTGGGCAGTCTTGGAGTATGTGCTCTGCTGTCTGCGACGCCAATCCACATGTGCACATGGCTGTTTCACCAATCTTGAATTTTGTATACATGTGGTTGCGTAATCTATTGTGCCCTGTTCTGAGGCGCAGAATAATGACTTGTTCTGGTCTATCCATAACGTGGTAGTCATCTTGAGCAGGTTTTGGTGGCTTTCTGACTGATTTGATCATTCTTTTCTTTTGGTGGTATGTAACGGGCACATCAGGCTGTTCTTCTTTGGCTCCTTCCTTAGCCAATTGATCAGCTCTGTCGTTTCCGGGTATTCCACAGTGGGATGGTATCCACTGTATGGTGACCTTATGCTGACTGCTAAGTTCAGAAAGTAGTGTCCTTAGTACTGGTAATTTCCCAGACAGGAGCGCCTCGAGTACTGATTTTGCATCTGTCAATAGCACCACAGGTTGTGTACCATTGCTGGTATTTAGTAATTTCTCTGTTGCTATCTTGATTGCCTCAATTTCAGCATCGTAGTTATGGCAGTACTTTCCTGTCGGTACTCTAGCTGTGTCCCTGGTATTATTTGGGTATTCTATGTACACTCCCGCTCCTCCATTTCGAACAGCATTTTGTGCTGACCCATCTGTGTAGACTCGGATCCAGAGGTCCTGTGGGTATTCTTCATCAAGGAAGCTGAGAGTGGCTGTTCTGCGCTGCACACTGTTCTGTTCTTCCTTGTCAAATATTCCTCTCACTTTTGTCTGGATTTGTAATGATAGTCTATGCTCATCTTTCCATGGAGTTCGCTCTGGAATAGTTGTTAGGGAGATACCAACTGTGGGCAGATCGGTGGTTTCTCTGCAGAGTCGTTTGGCCTGGTGGATAAAACTACTTCTTTTCAACCGCCCCATAGGTTTTCAAATCTGTTCTTCATAGGGTGGCCTGGCAAGCTGAGGAACTTTTCTGCTTGTATTAGCGTTTTCGTATCTCTGCGCTCTCTCAGTGCTTGTGTCCTCCCCATCTTCTCCATTTCCACTATAGGGGTTGATCTCATCCCTCCTGTGGTGACTCTAAGTGCTTGATTTTGCACTTTGTCCAGCTCTTGTAGTGTGGTTTTTGATGCCGAACACCACGCAGTTGACCCGTATTCCAGGTGTGGTCGTATGCTCTGTTGATAAACTTTGCTAAGTATTTTCCCACTGGCTCCCTATGTGGTTCCACTTAGCTTTCTCAGGATGGCTATTTTCCTTCTGGCTTTTGCTACTGCTTTGTTGATGTGCTTTCTCCATGTCAGCCTGCCATCAAATGTTACTCCAAGGTATGTTGGTTCTTTATCTTCTCTTAGGGGTGTTCCATTTATCTGGATGGTCCCTGCCTTTTGTTTTGGAGAGAGGGTAAATAGGGTGGTGCTGCACTTGTCAGTGTTTATGCTGACACACCATCTATTTGCCCATGCAACAAATGTATCTACAGCTCTATGTAGTAATCTGGTGGCCACTGATGCATGTTCATTTGTGCTCCATAGAACCAGGTCATCGGCGTACATTGCGGCTTTAATTCCATGCGGTAGATTAACAATGAGATCATTGATGAAGATTAGAAAGAGTGTGGGGGACAAGACTCCGCCCTGGGGAACACCGTGGCGCAGTAGTACTTTCTTGCTCTTTAGTCCGTCTATCTGTACTCGGGCTCTTCTGTTGTGCACGTATGCTTTCACCCATTTGTACATTCTTCCATTGACTTTGCAGTTTCTCAGTTTATTCATCAGACCTTCTTTCCAGACTTTGTCAAAGGCTTTCTTCAAATCTATCCATGCCGCAAGCACCAGCTTCTTCTCTTGGAATGCATCCTCAATTTCTTGAGAGAGGTAGGTTGTCTGATCTTCCGTAGAGTAGCACTGCCTAAAGCCAGCCTGCTGTGGCACAAGGATGTTTTTACTTTCAATGTGCCACTGCAGTCTGTGATTGATGATGCGCTCCAGTGTTTTGCAGAGACAGCTGGTGAGGCTAATTGGTCTGTAGCTAGAGGCAATGGAACTATCTTTCCCTGATTTTAGGATGGGTATCATGATTGCTTCTCTCCAGGCTTGTGGAACACTGCCTAAGGTTCAACTGTTATTGAAGATCTGCAACAGCTTTGCTTTGGCCTCTGTTCCTAGGTTCCTGATCATTTCATTGGAGATACCATCAGCTCCTGATGACTTTCTCATTTTCAGTTTTGATATGGCTAGCTCCAGTTCGCTGATTGTGATGGGTGCCTCCAGAACCTCATGTACTATTTCCTTCTTTCCTGTATGTTGCCGTTTCTCTCGAATCTCTTGTTGTTTCTCTGGACTAATTTTGATATTGCTATCTTGTGCGAATGAGTCCGCAAAATGGTCAGCTGCTTGCTTTCTTGTTAAGATGTTTCCATCTTTATGTAGTGCAATTTTTGAGTTTCTCCCTATGCCCTCATCATTAAGTTGTTTTATTAGCTTCCACAATTTCCTTGTGTCTCTTTCAAAGTTCAGAGACTCTGTTTTTTCCTGCCAGCTTTTCCGTCTAGCCTGCAGCTTGGCCCTTTGAAATTTGGCTTTTGCATGTTGGAATTTATTGTGGTGCTCTTGGCTGGGTGTGGCCTCTGCTTGCTTTCTACATACTTCCACATCATTATGCAACTGTTCCAGTTCACTACTCCAGTAGGGTTTATATTGTTTACGGGCTCCTCTTGGTACTGTTTCTCGCGCTGCCTGTAGTATGCATTTCCCAAACTCTTCAACTACTTTATTTATGTCTTTCTCAGTGTTCAGGTTTCTAACCAGTATGCTGGTGCGATTCTTGTACATTGCCCAGTCTGCTTTATTGTAGTTCCACCTCGAGAGGGTGCTGCTTTCACTTACAAGCTCATTTTCTACAGTTAGAAAGACTGGTCGATGGTCGCTGCCACCAAGTTGTTTCCCAATTATTCGTGTAATGTTCCACTCCAGGTCTGGTGAATGAAAAGCCAGGTCAGGTGTGGTTGTAGAGTGCCATGATCTCGAGTAGAAAGTATGTGGGTCGGACGGCTTGTTAACCAAGATGAATCTATTCTCATCCTGCCAGTCTCTCTCCTCTTTGGTCCATGTGATCATAGCCCCAACTCTGCGAGTGGCTGTTGAAATTGCCACACACAATCATTTTTTCTGTTAGTGGTAGTGTGTCCAGTGCCTTTGGTCGGTCACTTGGACAGTAGTAATTGATCAGATGTAGGTCTGTATAGCCTGTTTTAAGTTTAAGTGTCTGATACTCAGCCCCTTCCATATAGACTTCGATTTGGGAAGCAGTGATGTTATTTTTTACAAGGGTAAGTATCCCACCTTTTCGCCTGTCCTTTCGGTCAGATCGGTAACACTGGTAGCCTCTGATTTTGAAGGCTATATTTTCGTTGAGGTGAGTTTCTTGCAAGCAACATATGCTTACTTTTTCTTGGTCCAGGATGTTTTCTAATTCTACTTTTTTTTTGTTGTTGACTCCATCCGCATTCCAGTGCATTATTTTAAGTCTTTGTTTAGTATGGCCAGCTGTTCTATTCTTATGTCCCCTGGCTCCACAGGACATCTGAGAAGGACCTCCAGTAGTTGGGGTTGGACCCTTTCGAGACATAGGGCCCGGCACTGCACCTGCCTGGGGGTCCAAAGCAGTGCGAGCACCATAACTTTTAGATGTAGTCGACATATTCCATTTTGCGTAATTGCGTGGCATCCTGATTTCTGTGGTGCGCCTCCTGGCTGGTTGCCTCCGTCTTCAGCACATTTCCTTTGCTAGAGCAGACTGTGGTCTCACTCGAGTTTAGATGTGTACACACGCACACACGTGTCTGCACATGCATGTATGTGTATACACATCTAGAGCACACTGGTTATTTTCCGGCGCCAGATACTCGCCGTCGCCCCTTCTCCCGTTAGTTTAAGCAGTTCCGCCACGTGAAGGCCAGGAGTTGGACTTTTGCTGCATAGGTTATGTATTCACGAGCCATTGGGGTATTTAAGCAATGTTGGGCGCTCACTCCAACACTGCGCCCCGGCTACATACAGCAACATTTGGAACCGCTTGCAGTTATGATTCGCATTCCTTGATTTTGGACTCTACTTATTTTGTTAAAGTTTGACTTAGCTGCTGTTGCCCAAGCTGCAATGCCATATTCCAGTACTGGCCTCACCCGTCCAGTATATAACTTCTTGAGAACTTTCTCATCTGCTCTCCACGTTGTACCAGCAAGCTTTTTCATGATTGCCATTCTTTGCCTCGCTCTTGTTCGATATTTCTCAACCTGTGTCTTCCATGTCAGGCGACGATCAAAGGTGACTTCTAGATAGTTTGGATTTTCTTCATGGCTCAATAATTTCCCATTCAATACGAGCTTAGGTTGCTGAGTTTTATTTGAGAGGGAGAACACTATGCAAGTTGCTTTCTCCTCACTTATCATCACTAGCCATGATTTTGACCAGTCCTCTAGCGCTAATAAAGTTTGCTGTATTCTGCTGTTAGCTGTACTAATATATTCTTCAGATGTCCATATGGCTAGGTTATCTGCAAAGGAGGATGTGTGTACTCAGGCTGGAAAATTTTCCGTGATGTCATTTATATATGCTAAGAATAATGTTGGTGAAAGAACTCCTCCTTGGGGGACACCCTTGCTCCAACAGCATCATTTTGCTGGTTTGTCCTTGTACTTTTGTCCTGGCAGTTCTGTTTTCAGGGTAGTGGCTGATCCCACAAAAATGCATTTTTTGCAGTTTTACTTTCAGTCCTTCCTTCCATACTTTATCAAATGCTTTATCTAAATCTATACAGACCGCTAGTGTGTGCTGTTTCTCTTGGAAGGCATCCTCTATTTCCTGAGCTATATAGGTTATTTGATCTTCAGTGGATCTGTTCTTTCTGAATCCTGCTTGGTGTGGTGTTAGGAGTTGGTTTTCTTCCAGATGCCATGTTAGCCTGCCATTGATAATGCGTTCCATTAATTTTCCTACACAGCTAAGTAGACTGATAGGTCGATAGCCATTTGGTTCTTCCAGGTCTTTTCTTTCTTTGGGACTGGTATATATAGCTTCCTTCCATGCTCGTGGGACTATTCCTCTCTTCCAGCTGTAATTTAGGACTGCTAGTAGTTTCTTTGTTTGCCTTAGTGCCTAGTCCTATTAGCATTTCATTTGTGATTCCATCCTTTCCTGGTGATTTCTTCTTTTTTAGGGTATTCATTGCCTGTTCCATTTCTTCCATTAATTTGCCATCATATATTCTGCTGCTGTCTGTATTACTATGATGTATCTGTTTATGTTTGATTGCTTCTTCTATTCGATTGTAATATCAATGTGGTTTGCACTGGCATAGTGTTCCATTAGTGCATTTGTAGCCCTTTTCCCTGTAAGCAAGGTATTTCGTTGTGTAATTGTTATTTGTTTGTTTCTAGGTCCTTCATTGTTCGTGGCTTTCACTAGTTTCCATAGTTTGTTTCCATCCCTGTCAAAGTTCAGGTTTTCTGTTTTTTCCCTCCAACAATCTCTTGTTGTTTGATTTACTGTTCTTTTATATTTTGCTGAGATGGCCTTGAGAGAGATGTTCACTTTAGTTGTTTGTTCTATCTCTGCTGTCTTCCTAGCATTTTCAACTTTGTCCTCCAAAATTTGTAGTTCTTCAGTCCAGTATGGTTTGTAATTTTTCCTCGTTTCTCTTGAATAGACTCAGTGGCCGCCTGTATTATTGAGGGATACAAACTGTGTGCAATCTGTGATTTGTCTGCAGAGTCGTTTCATCAATCGCATGAAACGGCCGAACTTCCTTTGTCACGTCTTACGACACGCTTGGTAGGTAACATTACACCCAATTCTCTACTTTCCTGGTGGGCTCTAGTAGCACAGAGGCGTATTCAGAATTGATTAAGCGAGGCTTCCTATGGGAAAACAAACATGACGCCTTTACATATATGGCCCTCAAAGGCGTGACCTGACTCTTGAGCCGTGCTACACACTTCAGATGTAAGTACACACTTCAAACAATGCGCATTGACATCATTTCCGTGATGTGTACTGAGTCATCAGTTCCCAAACTCGTCCTTAATGTTGATTCACCGACCATTCCTTAGTATAGCTTGTTTCATTTTTTTACGCATTAAATTTAGGCATTATTTCGTGTAGACTTTAACTTTATTTAACTTAACTGTAGAGTAGTGGCTAGCACACCCGCCCACACAGTTGACACGGGTTCGAATCCCACTCTAGGGGTAATTTTTTAAATTAACAATATTTTGCACCATTTAATGCTTGCCATATTTCGTGTATCTCGTCGGGTACATACTGCAGAGTTGTATATCAAATGAAGTGAATTAACGAATAATACTTTGGCTGAGATACTTAAAATACATAGTCACAGGTATTGTTCAAATGTGGAACATCTGTTATCCCCACGATAATTTCAAATTTAACACGAAGTCTTTCTTCTTCTTCTTCTTCTTCTTCTTCTTCTTCTTCTTCTTCTTCTTCTTCTTCTTCTTCTGCTGCTGCTGCGTTAATCCGGAGACTTTTTTCGGACGTGATTGCGTTATGCCTGTTTACAGTAGAGCTGCGTTCTTACACCTTTAGGCCGACACATCCGACTTCTGCAGGCATTTGTTGACTGGGTTAACCTTCCCGGGGATTTCTTACTGTTGTGGTGTTATCATCATCATCCCAGCTGGCCCATTTAGAACAGCCTAAGACGTCCTGGTCAGCCCTCAAGGGAAGGCAGGGTCAGACCATGGGCATTTCCCGCCATCCAAGGAGGCTTCCATAAATGCAGAGCTGATACGTAGCGCTCTAGTACTGGGCTCACCCATCCTATGGCTGCTTAGCCTCACTTTCGTATATTGGGTCTTCCAGTCACCACAGGCTGTTCCTCCATAAACCAGAAGAATGCAGTCTGCAGATGACATCCACACAGTGAGCTTTCGATTCGGACTTTTTGATTTTTCTAAACCGTATGGAAAACCAACCAAAGGGGCCCCCAAAAATTTTAAGGTTCCCCCCCCCC
>JACEFZ010011083.1:0-20000 GCA_014155875.1 Cepaea nemoralis
CCCCTTTTTTTATTTGACCAGTTTCCTTTAGAAAATAAGCCGTAGTTGGTTGAGCAAAAACCCTGTTGATAGAGTGGCCCCATCTTTGTCGCTGTAACTATTGTCATGTGTGTCGAGTGTACCTCTAGTGCTATTGACCAATACAAAAATCAGTGCTCGAGCGCTCCTGTCAGGGAAATTGCCAATACTAAGGACACTACTTTCTGAACTTAGCAGGCGGCATAACGTCGTGATCATGTCATCGATCACTTTAACCATCACCATGTCACTACACGTACCATATCCTACAATTTAAGTGATCATTCGACCACTTGACGACTACTTGACCACAACTTGACCATTACTTGACCACCTCATCGATCACTTTAACCAACACCGTTTCACTACACATACTTTCCTCTACATTTTAAGTGATCATTCGACCATTTGACCACTACTTGACCACTACTTGACCACTATTTGACCATGTCATTACTTATTTTACCATCACCGTTTCACTACGCGTACCATAACCTACAATTTAAGTGGTCATTCGACTACTTGACCACTACTTCATCACTACTTGACCACTATTTGAACACCACTTGACCACCTCTTGATCATCACTATGTCACTATACCTACTTTCACAGACAATTTAAGTAGTCACTTGGCATTTACCACTACTTGACCACTACTTGCCCACGTCATCGATCACTTTAACAAACACAGGTTCACTACACGTACTTTCCCCTACAATTTAAGTGGTCACTCGACCACTTAACCCCTACTTGCCCGGTACTTGGCCACTACTTGACCTTGCTTGACCACTAATTTACCACCCTTTAATCATCACCATATCATTACAATCACTTTTCCCTAAAATTTCCTCACTTTACCACTACTTGACCACTGCTTGACAACTAATTTACCACCCTTTAATCATCACCCTATCATTACAACCACTTTCCCCTAAAAATGTCCTCACATGACCACCACTTGACCACTGCTTGACCACTAATTTACCACCCTTTAATCATCATCATATCATTACAACCACTTTTTCCCTAAAATTTTCCTGAAGTTGACCACCACCTGCCCACTGCTTGACCACTAATTTACCACCCTTTAATCACCACAATATCATTATAACCACTTTCCCTAAAATTTCTTCAGTTGAACCACCACCTGACCACTGGTTGACCACTGCTTGACCACTAATTTACCACCCTTTAATCATCACCATATTATTACAACCACTTTTTCCCTAAAATTTCCCAAGTTTGAGAACAAATATTGGTCTTGGAAATGAGTTTCTGGGGAACGAAGCAAAGACCCGTATAGACACAAGGGGGAGAGAGAAAGATATATATATATATATATTAGATTTTGATTTACCGATCTGAACTCGTATGATGTTAGTGTTCGAGTACTTATCTAGCTACGTATCCACTCACCCACCCTTAACATCTAATTTCACTAAGCCATACCACTACAACCAATAATAAGGTCATCTGTACTTTTAAAAGGTTTTTCATTTGTACCCGTATGCTAATAGTATATATATCACTCACCCTCTACATATCACTAATAACCACTATCCACCCCTGACAACGAATAACACTATCCCGTACACACTACAACCACTAATACCGACCATCTTTACTTTTTAAGATTTTCATTTATAACCCTATGATAATACTGTATATACCACTACAACCCTCTAACTAGCACTAATAACCTCTACCCACTCTTTATCAACGAATGACACCAAGCCATACCCACAGCAACCAATATTACCGGCCATCTTTACATTGTAATGTTTTCATTTATAACCGTATGATGATAATGTATAGGCCATTACTTCCCTCAATAGATCACTAATAACTGGTATCCACCGCTTATCACCGAGTTTCACTAAGCCATACCCACCGCAATCGAGTTTCACTAAGCCATACCCATTACAACCAATAATACCGGCCATCATTACATTTTAAGGTTTTCATTTGTAACCGTATGATGATAGTGTATAGGCCAATACATCCCTATACTGATCACTAATAGTCGCTACCCACCCCTTACCAACGAATTTCACTAAGCCATACCCGAGACAATCAATAATATGGACCATCTTTACTTTTTAATATTTTCATTTGTAACCCGTATGTTGATAGTGTATTGGTCACTACGACCCCCTACGGATCACTACTAGCCGCTACCCACCTCTTAACATTACATTTCACTAAGCTATACCCGCTAAAATCATTAATATCGGCCGTCTTTACTTTTTAAGGTTTTCATTTGTAACCCGTATGATGATAGTAAAAACGCCACGGTGACCCTCTACAGACGACTAATAACCACTACCCACCCCTTAGCAACGAATTTCACTAAGCTATATCCGCTGCAATCAATATTATCGGCCATTTTTACTTTTTAAGGTTTTCATTTGTAACCCGTATGATGATAGTGTATAGGCCACTACGACACTCTACAAAGCACTAATAGCCGCTACCCACCCCTCACCAACGAATTTCACTAAGCTATACCCGCTAAAATCAATAATATCGACCATCTGTACATTTTAAGGTTTTCATTTGTAACCCTGTGATGATAGTGTTTAAACCCAAACACCTAGCGTCACCCCACGCGCCCACCCCCTCGCCACCACCCCGCACCCCGGCGTTATTTATTTTTATTTTTATTTATTTTATTTTATTTTTTAATAATTAATTAAAATTTTTATACACCCACTCAATAGTTATCTGCCCTTAGAAACATAAAATCTTAGAATTATCGCCCTTAGATATGACCTAGATATAACCCCTTACCCCACCCAACTTCATGACCGAGGGGGAGTGAAATCAACCGAGTTCAAGGTCAAATGGTGGAGGCTCCACCAAATACGACCCGTTTTGCGCTTTTCTAACTACCTTTTCATACTTGCTTAATAAAGTTTCGTACTTTTCATAAGTTTGGTTGGGGAATTTCGTTACTTGGTCAATCTTTTTTCTCCTTTGGCTAACAAATCTTCCTATTTGGCCAAGGTATTTTCCCTTTGGTTAACATATGTTCCTACTTTTTATAAGTTTGGGTGATATATTTCTGTTTGGTCGATACATTTTCATACTTGCTTAACAACGTTTCGTACTTTTCATAAGTTTGGTTTGGGTATTTCGTTACTTGGTCAATCTTTTTTCTCATTTGACTAACAAATTTCCCTACTTTTCATAAGTGTGGACAAGATATATCATTACGTGGTCAATCTTTTTTTCTATTTGGCTAACAAATTTTCCTATTTGGCTAAGATATTTTCCATTTGGTTAACATATGTTCCTACTTTTTATAATTTTGGGTGATATATTTCTGTATTTGACCAATAATTTTAATATTTTGTCTAACATATTTTCTTATTTGACGGTTGAAGTGGTACATAGAACGTGTATTTTTGTCTGGTTGTGAAGTGTGGCACTGAGCAGGTACACTGACAAATAACATATATTGGTCTTGGAAATGGTTTTCTGGAGAAAGATGTAAAGACACTATGGACACATAGAAAGGAAATGAAAGTGTGGCTATCTAATTTGATACGTGATAACGTCGCTGGTTAAGACGGCGGACATGTGACCTGTCATGTTACGTGCATTGCCTAAGGTTGAATCGGGGCAGTTTGTTGTGTTGATGCCCGGGTGTCCTTTGGTGTAACCGGATAACACTAGGACTACACGGTTATATAAAAGAGAGAAAGAAGGGGGTGACCATTTTACCCTTCGGATGCAGTGTTGATGATGCAGTGTATTCACTCCTATACACAGTGATCATCATACGTTAGGTCCCCTGACTCGACAACCGATAAGACACCCTTTTTCTATAGTTTCCCTCTTAATCACGTGTCTCAGATGTCCCATTACCCCTGTGACCGGATGCACCACCGTCATTGAACGTTTAGGTTATTAGCCACGTGTTCCACGTGTATCGTTGTGCGTGTCACTGGATCCATACCATCTTTGACCGGTTTAGTCATTAACCCCGTTAGTGGCTGTACCCTTATACATGTGATCGGAAGCAGGGAATTCTTTGACTGGTTTTAGTTAGTGAGCCTGTGTCTCGGATGTACCATTACACATGTGACCGGATGTGACGCCATATTTGACCAGTCTTAGCAAATAAGCCGTAGTCTGGTTGTAGCAATAACCCATGTGTGATAGAGTGCGCCACCATCTTTGGTCGGCTGTAACTATTGTCCATGTGTGTCGAGTGTACCTCTAGGTGCTATTGACCAATACAAAAATCAGTGCTCGAGGCGCTCCTGTCAGGGAAATTGCCAATACTAAGGACACTACTTTCTGAACTTAGCAGGCGGCATAACGTCGTGATCATGTCATCGATCACTTTAACCATCACCATGTCACTACACGTACCATATCCTACAATTTAAGTGATCATTCGACCACTTGACGACTACTTGACCACAACTTGACCATTACTTGACCACCTCATCGATCACTTTAACCAACACCGTTTCACTACACATACTTTCCTCTACATTTTAAGTGATCATTCGACCATTTGACCACTACTTGACCACTACTTGACCACTATTTGACCATGTCATTACTTATTTTACCATCACCGTTTCACTACGCGTACCATAACCTACAATTTAAGTGGTCATTCGACTACTTGACCACTACTTCATCACTACTTGACCACTATTTGAACACCACTTGACCACCTCTTGATCATCACTATGTCACTATACCTACTTTCACAGACAATTTAAGTAGTCACTTGGCCATTTACCACTACTTGACCACTACTTGCCCACGTCATCGATCACTTTAACAAACACAGGTTCACTACACGTACTTTCCCCTACAATTTAAGTGGTCACTCGACCACTTAACCCCTACTTGCCCGGTACTTGGCCACTACTTGACCTTGCTTGACCACTAATTTACCACCCTTTAATCATCACCATATCATTACAATCACTTTTCCCTAAAATTTCCTCACTTTACCACTACTTGACCACTGCTTGACAACTAATTTACCACCCTTTAATCATCACCCTATCATTACAACCACTTTCCCCTAAAAATGTCCTCACATGACCACCACTTGACCACTGCTTGACCACTAATTTACCACCCTTTAATCATCATCATATCATTACAACCACTTTTTCCCTAAAATTTCCTGAGTTGACCACCACCTGCCCACTGCTTGACCACTAATTTACCACCCTTTATCACCACAATATCATTATAACCCCTTTTCCTAAAATTTCTTCAGTTGACCACCACTGACCACTGGTTGACCACTGCTTGACCACTAATTTACCACCCTTTAATCATCACCATATTATTACAACCACTTTTCCCTAAATTTCCCAAGTTTGAGAACAAATATTGGTCTTGGAAATGAGTTTCTGGGGGAACGAAGCAAAGACCCGTATAGACACAAGGGGGAGAGAGAAAGATATATATATATATATATTAGATTTTGATTTACCGATCTGAACTCGTATGATGTTAGTGTTCGAGTACTTATCTAGCTACGTATCCACTCACCCACCCTTAACATCTAATTTCACTAAGCCATACCACTACAACCAATAATAATGTCATCTGTACTTTTAAAAGGTTTTTCATTTGTACCCGTATGCTAATAGTATATATACCACTCACCCTCTACATATCACTAATAACCACTATCCACCCCCTGACAACGAATAACACTATCCCGTACACACTACAACCACTAATACCGACCATCTTTACTTTTTAAGATTTTCATTTATAACCCTATGAGAATACTGTAATACCACTACAACCCTCTAACTAGCACTAATAACCTCTACCCACTCTTTATCAACGAATGACACCAAGCCATACCCACAGCAACCAATATTACCGGCCATCTTTACATTGTAATGTTTTCATTTATAACCATATGATGATAATGTATAGGCCTTTACTTCCCTCAATAGATCACTAATAACTGGTATCCACCGCTTATCACCGAGTTTCACTAAGCCATACCCACCGCAATCGAGTTTCACTAAGCCATACCCATTACAACCTATAATACCGGCCATCATTACATTTTAAGGTTTTCATTTGTAACCGTATGATGATAGTGTATAGGCCAATACATCCCTATACTGATCACTAATAGTCGCTACCCATCCCTTACCAACGAATTTCACTAAGCCATACCCGAGACAATCAATAATATGGACCATCTTTACTTTTTAATATTTTCATTTGTAACCCGTATGATGATAGTAAAAACGCCACGGTGACCCCCTACGGATCACTACTAGCCGCTACCCACCTCTTAACATTAAATTTCACTAAGCTATACCCGCTAAAATCATTAATATCGGCCGTCTTTACTTTTTAAGGTTTTCATTTGTAACCCGTATGATGATAGTAAAAACGCCACGGTGACCCTCTTCAGACGACTAATAACCACTACCCACCCCTTAGCAACGAATTTCACTAAGCTATATCCGCTGCAATCAATATTATCGGCCATTTTTACTTTTTAAGGTTTTCATTTGTAACCCGTATGATGATAGTGTATAGGCCACTACGACACTCTACAAAGCACTAATAGCCGCTACCCACCCCTCACCAACGAATTTCACTAAGCTATACCCGCTAAAATCAATAATATCGACCATCTGTACATTTTAAGGTTTTCATTTATAACCCTGTGATGATAGTGTTTAAACCCAAATCACCTAGCGTCACCCCACGCGCCCACCCCCTCGCCACCACCCCGCACCCCGTCGTTATTTATTTTTATTTTTATTTATTTTATTTTATTTTTTAATAATTAATTAAAATTTTTATACACCCACTCAATAGTTATCTGCCCTTAGAAACATAAAATCTTAGAATTATCGCCCTTAGATATGACCTAGATATAACCCCTTACCCCACCCAACTTCATGACCGAGGGGGAGTGAAAATCAACCGAGTTCAAGGTCAAATGGTGGAGGCTCCACCAAATACGACCCGTTTTGCGCTTTTCTAACTACTTACCTACCTACAAACCAACCAACGAACCAGCCAACCAACCAACCTAGCTACCAACCAACCAAGCACCCAACCTACCTACCTACAAACCAACCAACGAACCAGCCAACCAACCAACCTAGCTATCAACCAACCAAGCACCCAACCTACCATCCAACCAGCCAACCAACCAACCTAGCTATCAACCAACCAAGCACCCAACCTACCATCCAACCAGCCAACCAACCAACCTAGCTACCAACCAACCAAGCACCCAACCTACCTACCTACAAACCAACCAACGAACCAGCCAACCAACCAACCTAGCTACCAACCAACCAAGCACCCAACCTACCATCCAACCAACCAACCAACCAACCTAGCTACCAACCAACCAAGCACCCAACTTACCTACCAACCTACCAAGCACCCAACATACCTACCTACCAACCTACCAACCAACCAAGCACCCAACATACCTACCTACCAACCTACCATCCAACCAACCTACCATCCAACCAACCAACCAAGCACCCAACCTACCGTCCAACCAACCAACCAAGTACCCAACCTACCATCCAACCAACCAACAGCAGCTAAGTCTTGGCTGTACCGAAGCACGAGCACATGACTCTAGGCCACTTGTACAGTCACGATATTAAACGAATTTCTCAAGGTACAGTGACTATAAATCTGCATATACATGTGAACGACCTTATTTGCAAACCAATGAGGACCCCCTTCCCAGAAATTATACACGCACATGTTCGTGCTTTATGATAACTTACTTGCATACATTCTGTGTGAAGTGTGCACACTGTCTCTATTCTATACATCCTGCTGGTCCTTAAGATACTTCCCTGTTGGCGGTTTCTTCGGCCATTTAATACCGCCCCTCATCTGCAGACCTGGGCGTACATTGGCATGCACGGGCAGAATGTAACATTTTTATAATCAGTTTACTTTCTCCTCCTCGGCGCCAATCTTTTAGTCCGTGACATCCCATGAGAGTGATCTAGTAACTATGGGTTTATCCGACGTATAATCGACTTTATATTAAATATTACGGAAAATGGCAACAGTAACCGCACCACATACTCTCTCATCAACTAATCATGATGGTTATTTGGACAGTCAGTACCAACATCGTGCACACTACGCGCGAAGAGGTCGCGAGTAAGATTCGAGTGAGTGCACAGCTGTTCTGCGGGGATGGAAGCAAGTCAACGCCATTACCAGACTATCAATTCGTATACAACCATATCAGTCCATACAATGGGGTTCCAAAACTAGCGGTCAGTATGCCTTTAAAGCAGATCTATTTTATTACTTCGGGCCACGTTATGTCACGAAAATAAATACAGGGCGTGACAGTGTCTTCACCACGCCTCTAACCGTTGATTTCCCGGAAACAAAAATATCTGCTAACCATTTCGTGACTGAGGTAGGAAACTTGCCACGAAAACTTATCACGTCGTGGCCAAAAATACATGATAGTCTCACGCTTACGACCCCCACGCCAGTATGTTCAATCGGATTTACCTTTACCTTTAGGTATACACGACAAGCACCAGAAACTGCACGCGAACAAATGTGTTCACACACTAATGCACTACCCCTTATATCAGCGGTAAAGACAAGCCAATGCAATTCAGTAACACTGCCAACTAGTGACCACTGATCAATCGGAAGGGACAATATACTTTCCCCAGCCAGAACTTCTTCTTCTTCTTCTTCTTCTTCTTCTTCTTCTTCTTCTTCTTCTTCTTCTGCGTTCATCCGGAGTTTTTTTTTCGGACGTGATTGCGTTCAGGGGCGTCACTAGGGGGGTGCGGGGGGTGCGGGCCGCACCCAGTGACACCATCAAGGGGTGACACCAAAATTAAAAAAATTGCAAATTTGACAAAGCAGACATAGCTCTGTCTAGTCGGGTTTCATAACCGTTCATTGTTAATTTTAGAAATTTTAATGTTAAATAACAAAAATTTAACTTTGGCCGAGTTTGTCGAAGTTCTTTATTTATGTTTTACCTGAAGTATTGAAGTATTGATTATATATGGTACAGGAACACTCGGAAGAAGACCATGGTGAAAGTCTAGAGGGGTGACACCAAGAGTTTACCGCACTGGGTGACACCAACCCCAGTGACGCCACTGATTGCGTTGTGCCTGTTTACAGCAGAGCTGCGTTCTTGCGCCGTTAGGCCGACACATCCGACTTCTGCGGGCATTTGTTGACCGGGTTAACCTTCCCGGGCAGCCAGCAGTTAACCTACGGGGTAAGCAAAGGCAGGCTAAGCCACAGCTGAACTCTGTGAACCAAGCAACGCCCCGTGACGTGCCTGAACCCACCAAGGACACGTGACCAACCCAGGCCTAATCCCAACCACATCGTATTTGCTGTGCTGAATCATGGCCTGGCTGTATTCGAATTCGCCTGTCCGCAGATATGAAGTTCCAGTGCCAATCTTACAGATATGAAGTTCCAGTACCAATCTTAAGAGGGGAACGAGAGCTTTACAACAGTCCCCATGGGGATGGTATTTGGCACCGGGATGGGAGAGGAATCTCCAGGGTTGTCCATGGGACATAATGTACATTGCGTGGTAATTTATGCATGTCCCATCCCATCCCGTCCCATGCGACTTTCCCATGGGAATAACATTCCCATGGCCAAGCCTGGCAGGCTTGTCCATGGGACATGTTTTTCTGTCCCATCCAATGGTAATTTATGCCTGTCCCATCCCGTCCCATCCCATCCCTACACTATTCAGAAAACCCCCCTTTTTTCCTATGGGATTCCCATGGCCAAGCCTGGGAATCTCTAGGCCAACGTCACCACGATAGATGCAAGCCTTTCACGGGACTCACGACCTGGATGTCAAAGCATTGGACTTGTGACACATTTGTTAGCTTTATGTTTCATGAAGTTATTACTTCAAAGTATTACACATTGAAGACATGTGGAGTTAAGTAATACCTGTGTGGAACTGACGCGGGCTCACTAACAACTGTTTAGAGATAGGAGTTCATTTTGTTAGTATACAATCTGGGACAGAAAGGGCTAGCATACGTGTCTTTGTAGGTCCATTCTGCATGAAAAATGTCAACCATCTGATTTTAAAATCAAATTGTGTAAACTGACCAGCCCCGTGCACACGATTAATCTCAGTGCGTTTCTGTACTTTCTTCATTGTCCTCTATGCTCCGCGTGAAAGTGGCTTGTATCGCTCGAAAAGAAGGTAAGGAGTATATGGATTTTCTGCCCAGTGCATGCGGGTATGCGAGGGCATGAACAGACTGCTACACTGGCTGCTGATCTCCTTTGGGCGGCGAGCTGGATTAAGACAAGAACGGGGCGGTGAAGGCTCTCTGTGATCCAGCTGAAAGTGCATCAAAACAAAGAACCCATATGTGGAGAGGCTGCTTCAGCAGAGAGTAAGCAGGGGCTCTGGTCGACACTCTACCAGAAGAGGGAGAGGCAGGAGGACAATCAACCAGTTGAGGGAGAGGCAGGCGGACACTCAACCAGTAGAGTGAGAGGCAGGAGGACAATTAACCAGTAGAGGGAGAGGAAGGAGGACACTCAACCAGTAGAGGGAGAGGCAGGAGGACAATCAACCAATAGAGGGAGAGACAGGGGGACACTCAACCATTAGAGAGAGAGAGGCAGGCGGACACTCAACCAGTAGAGAGAGAGGCAGGAGGACAATCAACCAGTATAGTGAGAGGCAGGAGGACAATCAACCAGTAGAGTAAGAGGCAGGAGGACAATCAATAAGTAGAGGGAGAGGACACTCAACCAGTAGAGAGAGAGAGGCAGGAGGACAATCAACCAGTAGAGTGAGAGGCAGGAGAACACTCAACCAGTAGGGGGAGAGGCAGGAGAACACTCAACCAGTAGAGAGAGAGAGAGGCAGGAGGACAATCAACCAGTAGAGTGAGAGGCAGGAGAACACTCAACCAGTAGGGGGAGAGGCAGGAGAACACTCAACCAGTAGAGAGAGAGGCAGGAGAACACTCAACCAGTAGAGGGAAAGGCAGGAGAACACTCAACCAGTAGAGAGAGAGAGAGAGGCAGCAGGACAATCAACCAGTAGAGTGAGAGGCAGGAGAACACTCAACCAGTAGAGGGAAAGGCAGGAGAACACTCAACCAGTAGAGAGAGAGAGAGAGGCAGCAGGACAATCAACCAGTAGAGTGAGAGGACAATCAACCAGTAGAGAGAGAGAGGCAGCAGGACAATCAACCAGTAGAGACAGAGAGAGAGGAAGGAGGACAATCAACCAGTAGAGAGAGAGAGAGGCAGCAGGACAATCAACCAGTAGAGACAGAGAGAGAGGCAGGAGGACAATCAACCAGTATAGTGAGAGGCAGGAGGACAATCAACCAGTAGAGTAAGAGGCAGGAGGACAATCAATAAGTAGAGGGAGAGGACACTCAACCAGTAGAGAGAGAGAGGCAGGAGGACAATCAACCAGTAGAGAGAGAGAGGCAGCAGGACAATCAACCAGTAGAGAGAGAGAGGCAGCAGGACAATCAACCAGTAGAGACAGAGAGAGAGGCAGGAGGACAATCAACCAGTAGAGAGAGAGAGGCAGCAGGACAATCAACCAGTAGAGAGAGAGAGGCAGCAGGACAATCAACCAGTAGAGACAGAGAGAGAGGAAGAGGACAATCAACCAGTAGAGAGAGAGAGGCAGCAGGACAATCAACCAGTAGAGACAGAGAGAGAGGCAGGAGGACAATCAACCAGTATAGTGAGAGGCAGGAGGACAATCAACCAGTAGAGTAAGAGGCAGGAGGACAATCAATAAGTAGAGGGAGAGGACACTCAACCAGTAGAGAGAGAGAGAGGCAGGAGGACAATCAACCAGTAGGGGGAGAGGCAGGAGAACACTCAACCAGTAGAGAGAGAGGCAGGAGAACACTCAACCAGTAGAGGGAAAGGCAGGAGAACACTCAACCAGTAGAGAGAGAGAGAGAGGCAGGAGGACAATCAACCAGTAGAGAGAGAGAGAGGCAGGAGGACAATCAACCAGTAGAGAGAGAGAGACAGGAGGACAATCAACCAGTAGAGAGAGAGAGACAGGAGGACAATCAACCAGTAGAGAGAGAGAGGCAGGAGGACAATCAACCAGTAGAGAGAGAGAGAGAGAGGCAGCAGGACAATCAACCAGTAGAGAGAGAGAGGCAGCAGGACAATCAACCAGTAGAGTGAGAGGACAATCAACCAGTAGAGTGAGAGGACAATCAACCAGTAGATAGAGAGAGAGGCAGGAGGACAATCAACCAGTAGATAGAGAGAGAGAGACAGCAGGACAATCAACCAGTAGATAGAGAGAGAGAGGCAGCAGGACAATCAACCAGTAGATAGAGAGAGAGAGACAGCAGGACAATCAACCAGTAGATAGAGAGAGAGAGGCAGCAGGACAATCAACCAGTAGATAGAGAGAGAGAGACAGCAGGACAATCAACCAGTAGATAGAGAGAGAGAGACAGCAGGACAATCAACCAGTAGATAGAGAGAGAGAGGCAGCAGGACAATCAACCAGTAGATAGAGAGAGAGAGGCAGCAGGACAATCAACCAGTAGATAGAGAGAGAGAGACAGGAGGACAATCAACCAGTAGATAGAGAGAGAGAGACAGGAGGACAATCAACCAGTAGATAGAGAGAGAGAGACAGGAGGACAATCAACCAGTAGAGTGAGAGGACAATCAACCAGTAGATAGAGAGAGAGGCAGCAGGACAATCAACCAGTAGATAGAGAGAGAGAGACAGGAGGACAATCAACCAGTAGATAGAGAGAGAGAGACAGGAGGACAATCAACCAGTAGAGTGAGAGGACAATCAACCAGTAGAGTGAGAGGCAGGAGGACAATCAACCAGTAGAGTGAGAGGATACTCAACCAGTAGAGAGAGAGAGAGAGGCAGGAGGACAATCCATCATTAGAGGAAGAGGCAGGAGGACAATCAACCATTAGAGGGAGAGGCAGGAGGACAATCAACCATTAGAGGGAGAGGCAGGAGGACAATCCATCATTAGAGGGAGAGGCAGGAGGACAATCAACCAGACCGCCACTGGGACCACCAGCATGGCAACTCTTCATTCGCTAGTAAGAAGACACAGCAATATAGAATTTCCCAAATTCTATGGTGTTGATTCTTGATTTCTTCTCCTCCTCATCAATCTTCTTCTTTGACCCGGCAACGACCGAACCTGATAAAATGAGCACCAGAAAATGTTCATGAAAATTAAATGGCGGTCGGCATTATGCTGATCAGATTACCGACTGAGTGCTGTTGGTGTAAAGCAATGGCCGAGCAGCATACCCCCAATATAACACATGGCATTTAACTCTCTTGACTTAACGTGCGCACGCTGCATACGTCATTAAATCGTGCAGCAGGCTGTAAATGGCAGCAGCCCTGGTAAAGTTCAACATAATGAGAAAATCTACCCGCATTGAGTGAAAGCATGCAAATCTTTTCTGTGGCTGGAGAAACAAGGGAAATTCCCAACATTAAGTTGCAAATAATAGATTTGTGGGCAGCTACAAAGCCAGCTATATAGTGGAACATATTGACAACAAAAACAATTTCACCCCAGTCTTTGGGCTGCATAAACCTGACGACATCCACGACAGCTGTGTTGTATTGCAGCAGCCAAGGGTTGGGCTGGTTGCTCACCAGACGACACTTACTGGCCTCTAATATAAACTTTAATGATGATGATAGTGACTGGCTTTTAAACAATGTCTTTTTTTTTTATCCGTATCCAGTTCAGTGTTCTTCCAACAACAAAAAAACGGAAACTTCCGATGGCGGGATTCCACAATGATATCGAAAATCGATGCTGTTGTCGACCTTATACCGAAAACGAATGAGCGTGAAATATAAATAGGAAGCTCGACAAATAGACAGACATATACTAGCGAATGTTTCACCCACACCCACGGATTTTATCCACAAACAAAATAAGGAACATTAGCTACAAAACTTAAATGTCTCAATCACGCATAAATAAGAGAGAAACAGAAACTTGAATTCAGGAAACAGAATAATGCAGGAAAGGATACATGCAAAGTAATGGTAAGTGGGAGTATGTAGTCAACAACGACAAATGTGACTACTGTTATATGCGAAAGAAGGCTACCGGGATTGATGTTCTATGCATGAATTATCTCATCTCATCTCATCTCATCATGTTCCTCTTTTGTACGTTGCGGTGTCGAGGTGAAGTATAAACATCGTGAGAGTGCCTGATTATGGGCTTCATGTATCGATATTCCCATGGACTTTGCTATTCCCTCCGTCCAACGTTTACGTGGTCAGAGGATGATTCCATCTGGTCTGTACAACATTGCTTGTTGTGGTATACTGTTGACTGGTAACCTACTTGCATGGCCAAACCATTTGACTTGCTGCTTTCTAATAAAATCTAGTGCAGCTATAACCCCCACTTTAGTCCTGATTTCTTCATTTCTGATCTTATCTCCTTTTGATACGTTGAGTATTCTTCGTATGCATGAATAAAAGGTTTAAATGGAGGGTTAAAGTCGAGAGGATCGACTTCACTGCATCGGGTTTATCCCATAGGACCCGGCCTCTTTCCGTAGGGCGGCTTGATAAAAGCATGCCACAGAGAGCTTCAGGTCGACTCCCTGGGGTCTCTGAAATATCTACACTGGTGAACACAATGACGGGAGTCCCAAACCGAACGCACGACCTTTGGAACGCCAGGCAGGCGGGTTGACCACTTGGCTCCCTGTCTCCACACACACACACACACACAAACACACACACACATACATATATATATATATATATATATATATATATATATATATATATATATATATATAGAGAGAGAGAGAGAGAGAGAGAGAGAGAGGCAGATGTACCCATATACCTACCCACCCACCACCTAAGTACCTACGTACGTAGGTTCACGGACACACACATACAGTGGATACAGTCCGGTCATGCCGTGACGCCTGTCACCACAAGCGGGATGGCGCCGTAACCCGTTCTCACACACCAACCAGCGGCAGGCAGTGGGCAGACAGAAAGCGGCGTTCATCACTGCAAACGACTGGCTGACGGCGCCAATTAATAATTCTGTCATGAATGATAAACTCAATAGCTACGTGTCGTCGGGGCTTTCCGATGTCTGGTGTGTCTGTGTAAGTCTGTCTGTGACTCTCTCTCTCTCTCTCTCTCTCTCTCTCGTCTCTCTCTCTCTCTCTCACTTGGGTTAAGGGGGTAGGAGAACATCAACTGGTGTTGATCATAATCTACAAATAGCATGCAACACGTTTAAGAAGGCAAAGTGGCCGAAGTTATGAGCGTTCGCTCTTAAACTTCATGGGCGCTGATGTCGGGGTAATGGGTTCATTCCCTACACCGTCAGTGTACTTAATCGACTTATCGTTCAGAAAGCAATAGCAAACTACTGGACGTAAAATTAAAAGGAAAGTCAACCTGGGGTTAATTTATACGTCCTGCAAAGGACACCAACCATTTGTAAACACATAATGGCATCACTGTTTTGACGCTCTGAATTGAGGAGTAGCGTTGAAGAGTAGCGTTTATCATACCTACCCACCCACCCACCACCACCACATCATGTAGTTGTATCGGTGTGATTTTTTGCTGTTGTGTGCTGACGAAGGCTTTGGCCGCAACGTCATTTTGTAATCTGTGATCTGGTTCTAGTTAAGCTTACCGTCTGTATGAGTCATTCATAGAATTGAGAAGTAAAAGGGAATTGTGAAAAGGAATGAAGCCGACTACCAAACAAACCCTGTAGGCGAAACCTGACAGTCCCCGGGGCAGCACAGATGCTGGACGGTGTGTGGGAATGGACTGACAGCAATTTCTATTTTAAAGCAGGGAGAGCATGCGAGCAAATGACAGGTACCTTGCCGTCTTGACAGACGATAGTTTGTAAAATGGAGTTATACTCATCCATGGCAATCCATAGACAGGATTTATGTAACACTCCATAGACTCTACTTCCAGTAGTGCTGGACTGAATTTTGCTCGTGGATTAGCTCTCCCTATTAACAATGCCCCTCGTCATCAGGCGAATCCACTGCGACTTCAGAGGTACTTGTAATGTACGTCCCCAAGTCAAGGGCGAAAGGTCAACATTGTAGTCCAGCTGTCCGGTGTAGAGGGTTGAACCCCTTACCTCGGCATCGGCACAGCGAATGTTTAAGAACACGCGTTCTTATCCATTCGGACATGCTGATGTGATGATCCCTCTCTCGGGCTGCCTAGTTTGCTCCAGAGGAAAGGTAACAACCGTACATCTGGAACTAGACAAGCTGCAGAAGCTGCCGAATCAGCAAAGCAATGCTCTAACTGTCCGCCTGTCGGAGCTTCCATCCTAGATCAATTGCCGACCAAGGCTTACTTAGGGCCTGGTCTGCCCTGCCATGACATTTAGTCTTTAGGTGACATTTCCTTGCACTAGGGTAAGGCTTGTACCCTCCCAATTGGACTCCCCCACCCGAAGCCGTTGGCACAATGTGGGGTGTCGGGTAAACGGGTTTGGTAAGCGCCGCCCAACATTCAGCGCTAACAGAAAGCAGGTAGTACCGTCTACTGTCATTAGCCCAGTCATATCTAAGACCTGACATTATGCGAGTAAGTAGTAAATAATAATTTGATTGTTCTCAACATATTGACATTGTATGTTGGTACTTTCATTATGAAACTGTTAGATGTAAGTTAGCAGGCGTGAATGAAGTGAAACGAGAGCTGTGGAGTCCGCGTAGGAATATCTTAATATCCCAAGGGAAAACTCAGTCACAAGGCGGAGACTTGGGCGAACAAAGGCAATCTGTGGGCCGATCCTTGAGAACTAGCATGTGCGACCAGTGGCGAAGCTGGAGGGAGGGCGACGGCTCTCTATGCCCTATTTTAAAACGCGGCGCCTAGTTAAATTGTGCATACAAGTCATCATCAGCGCCGTTTTATGTGTCACGGCAGTTTTTTTTGTTTTTAATGCTCGCTCCCCCTACAGTCAGAATCTGGCTACGCCGCTGTAAGCGCCGTCCTGTGGTTTTCAGGGCCGTGTGACCATCTCACGCAGCTGACGTAGGTGACAGGGGCGGCACGATTCCGGTGGGAACCTGGGATGAGAGTGGCCAAGGATACACCTGGCGAGTCAGTGAGGAGGCTGAGAACACTTGATAATTTCGTTTACTGAGGGGAAGGCCCGGTAAGTGAATGAGAGTCCTAAGTGGGTAAAGAAGCGCACGCGACGGCTGAAGTGGTAGAGGACGAAGATGAGGTGCCAGATCCAGTCGATGACCTACTGTGGACACGTGTTCGTGTTACCATGTGTTGAGATGATAAACCAGATTACAGTGTCGTATAGGCATCGGTCAGCATGGCCACCACCACCAGCCAGACGTGACATATTTCACCACGTCACCAAATGTACTCACGTCCAGTCCTGATGTCTGCCAACATGAGTATGTGGATTGGCTGATGACACTGGCGCGCTGCGTGTGTGTGTGCATGCGCGCGCGCGTGTGTGTGCTGTGGGGGGGGGGGGGGGGGGGCTTATTGTATTCAGTAAATATCTAACCATTTTACTGAAAAATTTTGCTGCCTTAGAAAAACATTATGTTGCATAATGGTTGCTCACGGCTTATACAACTAAACATGAGGATGGAATAGAAACAGGGGAGAGGAAGAGGAAAAGGAGGAGGCAGAAGAAGAAGAAGAAGAAGAAGAAGAAGGAGGAGGAGAAGAAGAAGAAGAAGAAGAAGAAGAAGAAGAAGAAGAAGAAGAAGAAGAAGAAGAAGAAGAAGAGAAGAAGAAGAAGAAGAGCATGAGCAGATGATTACACGTAGACCAGTAGTTCCCAAGCTTTTCAAGCAGAGGGCCATATCTACTATTTTCGGTAGTTAAGCGGGCCACAACGTTATAAAATTATAAACGTTGCAAAATATCATTCTTACCTTTCTAAACTTAAATTTTAAATCAGTTTCGAAAATCGCTATTAATGTAATTAATTTACAATTGTAACTGTTCTTCATAACCAGTTACTTAAGTTCAGATGCCAGTTTATCAATGTCTGGGCACAAATCTGTCGTGCCCAAAGTCATAAGCGCAGCTAGGTTACTGTCGGTGAGTCTGGAACGTTGCTTGTTTTTTTTATAACGGTCATTGCGGAAAATGACTGCTCGAGGCCTCGCGTGCCAGTTTCTGACAGCTGGCGGGCCACAAGTGGCCCGCGGGCCGTGGTTTGGAACCTCTGGCGTAGACTGTCACGTTGGACAAGCATGCATACATCTATTCAGCTCTACAGAACATGTCTGGAACATGGACTGACAATAGGATTGACCTGACAGCCAATACAAAAAGAAAACAGCACTCGCGGGCAGTTTCTGACCCAGGTAAGAGCAGAGATGTAGTCCTGGTTGACATCACCGGACAATACTGCCGTTAAATGCTATGGGGTGCCTGTGAACGAATGCTTGGTATTTGGAAATCGCACATCAGGGGGCCTGGGTTCAAACCGCAGTAAGACAAGATTGGTAAAACATCCACACAATCTGATCTTTCCAATACTTCAGTATTTGTGATTTTGTCTTGCCACTTAATACGAAGCATTCTTCGCAGACACTGCATATGAAAGCTGTTTAAATTGTTCTCTTGGTGTGAGTAAGTTGACCACGCTTCATTGCCATACAGAAGAGTACTAAGGAAACAGGCTTGATAGACAAGGACTTTTGTTTTGGCAGTAAGCTTCCTTGTTCTCCCATATTTGTTAACCTGTTCATTGTTGTTGCTGCCTTACCAATCCTGGTGTCGATTTCCTCATCTAGGGATAATTTGCTATTTACCTCTGATCCTAGATATGTAAAATGGTCTACCATCTCTAGTTCGGCGTCGTCAATAAAGATTGATGGTACCCCATGTGCACCTTGTGACATAATCTGTGTCTTCTTTTTGCTAAATGTTAAACCAAATTCAGAACAAGCATTGGAGAATGCCGATAGGAGACGTTGTAACTCCCCAGAGTGGGTCATAATTGAAGCATCATCTGCAAAAAGCAACTCTCTGATCAGTACCCTCCTAATTTTGGTCTTGGCCTTCAATCTCTGAGCATTATAGAGGCCACCATCTGAGCGTGAGTGAATGTATATACCGGCATCCTAATCACGAAAGGCAAATTTCAGTAGAAGTGAAAAGTATATCCCAAAGAGGGTGAGAGCTAGTACACAACCTTGCTTAACTCCACTCTTTACTTCAAACTCTTCTGAAGTTGCACCATCAAACTTGATTACACCTTTCATGCCTGTGTGGAACGATTTCACAATCGCAAACTATTCAAACACTATCCCAGTACATAATATTTTCCCCCTTAATAAACCCATAACAGCAACTACTACTACTACTGCTACTACTACTACTACTACTACTACTACTACTACTACTACTACTACTACTACTACTAATAATAATAATAATAATAATAATAATAACCCTAGAATAACAGTCAGTCTCTTATTGGTAGTACATATGTCTCCTATAGTTAATAACAAATGCTAGATCAAGCATTAATATTAGTGAGTCATGTAGTATTGAGTTTTGCACATTACCCATGCTTTTATAATGCATATACAGATATCATTATTATTCTCGGTTAGCCTCTTAAGTGACGTCTGGATGAAATAATGTATAAAAGAGAGATAAGAAGTGCAGAATGTTAGAAAGGCCTGTGTGCCCAATTCTTAACCCTTTGAAAAAGTTCGTTCGTTCGTTCTCTCTCTCTCTCTCTCTCTCTCTCTCTCTCTCTCTCTCTCTCTCTCTCTCTCTCTCTCTCTCTCTCTCTCTCTTTCGCGACCCAGCCATCAAGACGCCTTGCCATACTGTCTAGCTGTCTAGGCGGGCTAGTTCATAAGCGCTTTCAAATGGGGCCGACCCGAAGTTTGACCCCCAGTCTATGGTACCCACGTCCTGGCAGTG
>JACEFZ010011083.1:22500-57818 GCA_014155875.1 Cepaea nemoralis
CGGCACGCTGATGGCGGGGCGTGAAACCTCTACACCGGCATTCAGCTGGACTTCAACGCTGACTACTAATTGAGAAAGCAACGGCAAACTACTAAACATGAAATTGCAACGTCCTGCAAATTATTTGCGATATAAAAAGTGCATTATCAAAGTAACTCAGAAGCCACTTTCATTTTGCAGAAACTAACATGTAGTCTACTTTATCATGTTCATCAAACTTAGAAGGTGGTTTGCTGCGTTCCGTATATTTTCAGGATGAGATATTTTTAGTAACTGTTATCTGTTCCCTCGCTTCGTGCGATTGTGCATTTTCTTTTGAGATGAGGTTATTTGAATGAAAATTTTCTTGTACTGCATCAAACAATCGTTAATGATGAGAAAATATGTTTTAAACCCAGACCTATGCCTACATACATACGTACACAACAAACACTACCAGCAGAGCTTTGAAAACTACTGTAGGGGTCAGAAACATGGAGAACAATACAAGAACTACAAGTAAACTACAGGACCTACAAGTAAACTATAAACATCAACTCACTGGTGCCTGCGTAGACACACGGGAATACAATGGTGCGACAGAATCACCAATGTAGAGCCCATGAGGAGACCAACACAAATTCTAGTCAACCAAAAGATGAACAGCCGCTGGCGCTGGATATGACACACACATTCTGGGGAAAACATGAGGACAACATAACTTAGACACTCTTGTCCGCAAGCTACAAGGAAAACGAAATAGCAGGTGATCTAAAAACACACGCAGAAGAGAATTACAGAGATGAATAATATTGGGAGGACAACATGGGAGGGGGTGGGGCGAGCTGCAGGAGATAGCAAAATAACGGCTGGGCGTAATTAGGTTGAGGACTCTGTCCCAAAGGGGGATGCAGGGCAGAAGAGGAAGAACAATGAACGAACAAACGAACTTTATTTTCAAAGGGTCACAAAGTCGGCACGCAGGCCCGTCTTACATTCAGCCCTTCCAATCACTCATCAATCGTACATTAATTAACTATTGTGAAAGAAGAAGAAGAACAACAACAAGAACGAGGAAGGGAGAGGGAGGGAGAGAGGGGAGGAGGAGGAAGTGAATGAGGAGGAAGGGGAGCAGGAGGAGAAGGAGCAGGAGAAGAAGAAGAAGAAGAAGAAGAAGAAGAAGAAGAAGAAGAAGAAGAAGAAGAAGAAGACGAAGAAATAGCAGCAGCAGCTTTGGTAATAACACCATCTAGACAATTTAAGTTATGACTAGACCTTCACCTCTAGCGCCACATGTTATTCGGTTCATTGCAGTGTTTAGTTTAGATATTTCACGTGACAAGCGGCACCTGTCGTCCGTCCTTGGTGCCGACACTTCAAACGGTATACAGGTCACACGAAATACCTGCGTTCTACAACCCGACTGAAAGCTCCACAGAGACAGGATAGGTTATCCCTTAGGTGGAGACAACGTTAACACGTACGTAACATTGTATCAAACTGGGAGTCTCCGTGGTGAACTGGTCAAGCCGTCTGCCTCGCGCTCCAAAGGGTATGGGTTCGTTTCCCGGCTGTGTCTTTCGGTTCACGAGTGCATTTTTCTCGTTGACCCAATGGGGGTCGTCGCTGGAGCTAAGGAGTTTGTGCTTTGTGCAACGCTTTCGGCAGGTCGCCCTGCGGAAAGAGACCGGGCTATGTGGGATAAACCCGGTGCAATGAAGTCGATCCTCTCGACTTTTAAGACTTTTGTATTGCATCAAACCAGTTATCTTCACACCGAGGCTTTGTCTATAATGTATGCCAGAATAGACCGTCATTATTCCTACATCAGAATCGTTGTCTGTCACTTGTCTCCCGTGATTCCTTTGACGGTATTCATACATATAAATGGTTGTTTGCATCGTGTTTCTTGCCTTTCCCTTGATTGTATTCTTACATCTGAATCATCATTCTTACACCTGAGTCACGGAATTCCTCTTATTCCCTGTCATTTTATTATTATTTTTTTTTTAATTGTATTCTTACACTTGAATCACTGAGTTACTCGTATTCCCTGTCATTTATTATTATTATTTTTTTTTAAAATTGTATTCTAACACCTGAATCGCTGAATTCCTCTTATTCCCTGTAATTGAACAACAACAAAAATGTATTCTTACACCTGAATCGCTGAATTTCTCTAATTCCCTGTCATTTTATATTTAAAAACAAAATATTTTTTATTCTTACATCTGAACCGTTGTTTTTCTCTTGTTTCCCGTCCTTCTCTTGATTGTAATCTGTCAACTTAATCGTTGTCTTTTAATGACATTTATCTGCAAACGCAGCTGGTTTGCCATAAGCCTTCCAATTCACATCAAGATTGCAAACATCTTCTCCTTCTTCTTGTATCTTTCATCTCCTAATAAAGTATAGGCTATCAACCAACTTAGGCCAAACTCTTTTCTTTTCTTTCACTAGTGCATCAATGGTTGCATTTTGCACTTGACAATTCCTAGAACGTTATGAAAACTGGCAGTCATATTGATGAGGGTGGGTTGATTCCTGAACCGTAATGGTCGGAAAACATCCCTGCATCTGCTGAGAGTTGAACCGGGACTACTGCATAACATGCTATTCTGAAGAAGACCAAGTATTTTAGTCGTTTAGAGAACACATGCTCAACGTGAGGCGAGTTCCTCTGTACAGAATGAGTTGTCGCGGCACTATATTAGAAACCAGGAACATCTCACATCCCCTTATATAAATAAACACACATAGTATTATTTGGCGCTCACAGAAGGAGAAGAAGGAAGTAGAGACGAGAAGAAGGAAGTAGAGACTAGAAGACGCACTAAACAACATAAAATTTGAAAGCTATAGTTAACGACCTGGAAAGACCTTATAGAAGTATCTGTCACGAGTCAACCATTAAAAAGGGTAAGTTAGATGCTTATCGATTTACAGGACGTCGTAGTCAACTCTAGCATTTTTTTTACTGTGATTTTGTTGGGAAGTTACGTTCAGTAGTTAGCCTTTGCTTTCTGAACGATCGGCACTCATACCATTGTATGAAAACTAGCGCAAGGCGGCCTGCTTCAAAGTCGCTCACAGCTGTTTCAACACAGTATGCGGGATTGCGAATTGCGTTCATAACCCCTTTGCCACAGCGATGTAAACAGGTAAAGGTATCCCAAAGCCATTGGGGTTGAAGCTAAAGTCGGAGCATATTCTTGGCCATGACATATGAGCTGGGGTGGCCAGTTCTCTTCTTGACATTCTCCTTCCCCAGACAACTATGAACAATATCCGGTTCCAAATTCCATTAGAACCAAAGTGCTTAAAAAAACGATCCTACCACTGTTGGGTATTGACCTCGGATCACTGCCCTGAAAGGCAAGCGCTCTAACCATTATACCACCCCGGCTCGCAACCACTGTTACTGGAAACACTATTTCTGTTCTAGAAGACTGCAGCGGATGCGCAAGAGGGGTCATAACCATGGTTAAAAAAAACGCACACATGCACGCGAGTGTATGACTTTTCACAGCGACAACATATACAATATGAAGCCAGATTCTTAAAAATATGTACAGACCAAACTTAAACAAGATTACACAAGGTGGACTGCTTGATACAAAGAAACAACAGTTATTACGCGTGGTGCGTTACTTTGGGCAGACAGAAGAGTGAAAATTCTGTAGGAAAATAAACCCCAGTAACATATAAATAAGCCTGAATAACATTACAATAAATAAGTAGTGGTGTCTCCCTCTTAACCTCTTTCCCCTACCCCTTCCCTGATACAGTACCCAATGCTTGCAGTGGCAGCTGTTACCAGACAAGAATATAATTTACTACCCATTATACAACCAGTTTGTGTCTGGAATCTCAATTTCAAGTGGCCTGCCCTACTTATTTCTAGAACCCTTAAACACCTTAACACTGACTCAGTTTTACGCTTGCTGTGGTGGAAGCAACAGTATTAGTGTACTGGCTTAATAACACAGCCGTCTGTGTTCAATGCTTAGTTGCGACGGGTTTTTAATGTGGCCATACACTGTTACAGAAGCAAGGTAGAGTAGTGGCTAGACTTGGTGATCATGAGTTCAAATCTTGTACCAAGAAATCTCTTGGAGAGTAAAGGCGGCCAACAGAATACTGACAATATGACCCACCGAGTGCCGATTGTTGTATAAGAAATATAGCTCTACCACAATAAGCCCAATGCGCCTACAGAGGAATAACAGGACCCATTACTGCTGTACATAGACAAGACTATGGGCGGTATCAAGTGTGGGCAGAAGTAAACTGTGTGACTGGTGTAGGAGTTGCATCAAACTGATGGGTAGGTATGTCTTCATATAATCTTACACATCAACACGAACGTCATCAACAAAGCCAAAGTCCCTCGCAAATCCTCCAGGCGACCATACACTTTGCCTCGACATGTTCTCCTTGGCCCCGTACACAGGGCAGCAATTTTGTGTGCCACATGGACATTATTCCGTACTTCTCCTTTTCTTTCGCTCACTATCCATCACTCGTAACGCGCAAAGACCATCTACCAAATAACTAACTCCAGGTTGTCCTACCCTTAACTATAACACGCAGCTCCGCCCATGTCCTCCCATAGTATTCATGTCTGTCTCCACTTCTCTTCTCCGCGTGTTGTTAGTTCCTCTATTTCTTTTGCCCGTGGATTCCAGACAGAGACCTTTCCAGTGATACTATTCTCAGGTGTCCTCAATGTATGTCATATCCATCTCCAGCCTCTGTTCTTCAGCTCTTGGTTCATGTGTATTCGTCCAGTTCTCTCTATAAGCTCCACATTGGTGATTTGTCATACCATTTCTTCTTCTTCTTCTTCTTCTTCTTCTTCTACGTTCCTCTGGAATACTGTTTTAAACGTAACTGCGTTGTGCCTGTTTACAGCAGAGCTGCGATATTTGAAACTTTCGGTCGACACATCCAACTTCTTCAGGCATTTGTTGGCCGGGTTACCTTCCCTGGTGTCATACCATTTTAGTCTCTCTTTTGTTTGTGAAGGCACCAATGAATGATTGTTAGTAGTTTATCAGTAATTGTTGTAGTCCTCCACTGTGTTTCTGATCAATTCAGTAGTGCTGACTTAATGTTAGAATTGAATATTCTAATTTTGGTGCTAATTTTAATTTTTCTAACTTCACACATTTCATAGTGCTATAAAAGCTCCCCTTCTCTTTAGTTTTTAATTATTATTTTGATATATGTATCTACTCCTCCACCTTTGTCTACGCTGCTACTTAAATACGTGTATGATTCCACCTCTTGAACCCTTTGCTTTCTCTTTTCTCACTATCTTTGATTTCTCTAATGAATTTGTAACCCTAATAGTTGTTGAGAGGAAGAGGAAGACCAAAGAGAAGATGGGTGCAGGATGTGGCGGATGATCTCCAGGTGGATGTATTGGACGCTGGACATCTTGCTTATGATCAAGAGGTTTTCCGGAAGGTAGTTATGGGAGCAAGGTTCTGCAAAGGACATGCTACTGAATGAATTAATAGCAACATTGGTTTGTCTAGACACATCTGTCAAACCACTGTACAAACCAATCAATCAAAATCCAGCCCTACTCCGTGACACCTATCTCACTGCAGGTCTAATTATAGGTTGTGTGGTGGCGTCTTCTTGAGAACCACAGAAGCGCAGTGACTAAGACCCTTGTCTGCCGGTAATTATGGGTTTGCCGGTAGTTATGGGTTTGCAGGTAGTGATGGGTTTGCAGGTAGTGATGGGTTTGCCGGTAGTCATGGGTTTGCCGGTAGTCATAGGTTTGATCTACATCGGGGAAAATTCTAAATTTCAAAACTGAAATGGACTTCCTGATTTAATGAGCCTGAAATTGACCGAGCCTAAAATTGACCGAGCTTGAAATTGACCGGGCCTGAAATTGACCGGGCCTGAAATGGGTAACAAGAAATGTCTTGGGAAGTAAAGGCAGCCAACGTGATACTGACCCCATCACCCACCGAATGCTGATTGGTCTATAAAAATAGGACTCATGGACCATATACAAAGCAAAAGAAATAGAGGCAAACATAAAAACACACAGAGAAGAGAAGCAGAGATAGAAATGAATCATATGCGGAGGTCTTGGATGAGGCAGCATGGGATAGCTAAGTATAGGAGGACTTGGTGTGAGTGGGTTGACGGCCTGTGAACCAATGGGGAATAAATGGTGACACAAGAAGAAGAATGATATGTTCAATGCCCCTCAAGGCATGTAGAAGGCTCATTTACTTACTTGACTACTTCTACTGAAGTGCTCAGTTCAGTTTGGTGCATGGATTATCATCAGTAGTTATAGCATAGAAATGTGCATGCAGAAGGCAATGTGAGTCACTATACCATTTCCCAAGTATCAGTTAATGCTTGGTCACAAGAACAGATTTACAGGTAAACAGCAAAGTAAAACCTTTACGTGCCTTGTGTTCGGTACATGGTGCCAGCCTCATATTTCTATAGACTAGTCGGCACTCAATGGGTGATGTGCTCATATCATGGCCGTCACTTTTACTTCCTTTGATATGCCCTGGTACATAAGCGAGGCTGTGTCAACCTGGACACATGGCTCAATTTGTACAAATCTACCTCAATGTGGTTTTGAACACATGACATAAGGCTGGCAGGCAAGCAGGCTAGCCGCTGTACTAGCACAACTCCTCAGATTCACATGTGCCATATTTCACACAAAACTGCATAACTCCCTTCAGGCTGAATTGTCTGGCAATAAGGAAAACAGAACAAGAATTATGGACACTAGCCAGCATCATCAAAGTGCCAGAGAAATCAATAGCAGATACCTGCAAGGCAGCTGGATGCCCTGAGCTAGGTTCTGGCAATGGGCACACAAACAAGGCAGCTGGATGCCCTCATCTAGGCTCTGGCAATGGGCACACAAGGCAGCTGGAAGCCTTGAGCTAGGCTTCGGCAATGGTCACACAAACAAGGCAGCTGGAAGCCTTGAGCTAGGCTCCAGCAATGGGCACACAAACAAGGCAGCTGGATGCCCTGAGCTAGGCTCCGGCAATGGTCACAAAAACAAGGCAGCTGGAAGCCTTGAGCTAGGCTCCAGCAATGGGCACACACACAAGCAAAGAGTGTATTTTTGTTTTAATAATTCCATGATCTGTACACCCCACAGTAAAAGTGGAATTACTAAACAAACAACACATTCAAAACAACGTTATCCCATAGAGAATGTGAATAATGAAGACACCAAATAATAGGTTGCATCATGTATCGCTGCATCTCATCAGGTGCCTACTGTAGAAGTCATTCAACATTTAAACAAATCCTACAAGCTGAAATACACAACACAGAAATCTCCATGGTAACTGTCAAATGTCTACCTCAGTCATTTTACACTAACCAGCATGTTTATTTACTCAACAGTAGCCTGGCCATATAAAACGCAACTGCTTCAGCAAATTGCACAGTTACATCCCAGGGTACATGTGAAACAGCAACTGCTTCAGCAAACTGCACAATTAAATCCCAGGGTACAAGAGGAACTACTAAACAAAGTTTAGAACCACCAGCGGATTAGTGGTATATAATGTCACTCATTAAAGTAAGCATAGCAGAATGGTTAAGAGTGCACAGTGTGCTGATGACGAGGTAGCAGGTTCAACCCCTCCTCCGTTCAGTTGGACTAAAATGTTCACTTCTGGTCACTGATTTGTAGACATTAAATACAAGTACCTCTGAACTCAGAGTGGGTTCACCTGATGGCGAGGGACACTGGTAACAGGTAAAGATAATCCACACACAAAAATCAGCCAAGTACACTAGAAGTAGTAGCATTTACGTAGACAATGTTTGAGTTCAAATCAAGTAAGCGAACCAATAATAATTTTAAAAAACGACCTGCCATGCAACTCATCGGTCCCGACAATAAATGCTTTTCTAAACTCCTTTTGTCCCTTCTATTTTTATACCTCCTCTACTCCAATTGTTATTTTACTACGCCCAAGTATCATTATTTTAACTAAAATTCTTCAAACCAAATCATTTATTGACTTAAAGTAACAACTGCTTATGATGGAACAAGTTAAACAACACCTGCCTGGAACTGAAAGAGTTGAAAAATATCTCGGATCTGACACACAAAAACTTCACTAACCTTTGAACAGCATATATCAATGATAAAAGCAAGTTAATAAAAACTGAAGGTCAGCAAACAGCAATTGTTTTTATTTGTTCAGGCTATATAACAGCACTTATCTACTAGTTACAGATATGAAAATAAAAGAGCAGACATTCTCCCTCTATGGTGTGATGTGATAAGTCTAGACATATGTGAAGTTATGGCGACAGCACAGTGAGGTGCTGCTATTTGTAGTACATCGTTTTAAGCTGGCCTACAGGGTATGGAAAGACAATAGGAGAAAGACAGATGGGAGGCTGCCCCAAGTGGACCTGTTCCCCCTCTCCTTTGGTTGTAAAGAAGATACACAGGCTGAAACATCTGTAGCAGGGAGGACCTCTTCTGATGATCAGAAACCTACTAGTATGCACTCTCTACAGTGGAGTTGATATACATATAGTTACAAGTTAGCTGCATATCCTTTACAGGACGTCACAGTCAACCCCAGCCTTTTTCGGTTCCGTCACCCAGCTACTGAGTTAAGTGCACACTGTATTTCTTTTACATCTTTCTGTGGTTTTTGTATCGTGAACCGCATGTTCAGAAAAATGGCAGCCGGCCGGTTGCTGTACTCACTGGGTTTGCTTTATGCAGTAATGTGTGGCAGCTGGTTTTCTAGTGACTGCCATTTCCATCGACAATGAACTGTATTTTTCGTGGCGGACTTTAGTGTTGGCATTCTGGCAGCAGTCTTATGCATAGTATACCTGTGCGGGCTGTTGGTTTGTTGAGACTCCTGTCTGTTCCACTTTTCACATGGGACAGTGATGGGTATTTTGTGTAATATTCACTGGCACAGGAACATTATGGGGACAACCCTTTGCCATGAAGTTGGAACCACAACTAACTAACGACTAACTTTTTTGGCTGTTTGTTATCTGTTGGCAAGTTTATTATATTCAGTACTTTGCTATTGCTTTCTAAACTCATATAGTATCAAAGCAATATTGTGGCTTGGTTCAGAATCTAAAACATCTACAAAAGCTAAGCCTCCTAATAGTTCTAACTATCTGGATGGTCTTCAGAGACTACAAGAATAATTACAGGGATGTCTAATGGCAAGAACAGGCTGTGGGTGAAAAGGAGGAGAGGAGGCAAAGACAAGAGTGAGGAAAAGAAATGACAATGATTGGAAAGCACCAGGAATGTGGAGAGGAGGCAAAGACAAGAGTGAGGAAAAGAAATGACAATGATTGGAAAGACCAGGATGTGGGGATGAGTAGAGAGGGATAGAAGGCAGGGTGAGAGGGAGAGAAGGCAGGGTGAGAGGGAGAGAAGGCAGGGTGAGACAGACAGAAAAGTTGGGAAGAGAGAGGGTGTAAGAGAAATTGACATGGTAGGAATGGTGACAAAAAAGAGGATAATACTGAACATACAACATATCAGAAGTTAATAGGGAACATTGCTAAACTGACAGAAATATACAAAACAATTAAATCATGCCCACAGAAGTCGGATGTGCTGGCCTAAGGGTGCAAATAAATTGGCACAATGCAAAAACATCCAAGTGAAATGTCCCTCATGCCCGGAACAGCTCTGACTATCTAGTTTTCTGGCCGGAACAGCTCTGACGAGTTAGTTTTCCGGGCACAGCATCCGTTCACGTCCGAACCGAAAGCTCGCTGAGTGGAAGTCGTCTGCAGACTGACCGTTCCAGGTTTGTGCAGGAGCGGCCTGTGGCTAACGAAATGCCCAATACAAGGAAGTGAGGAATTAAAGCAGCCAAGTGCAGGACGTGGCAATTCCTGGAGTGAGCCCAACACCAGAGCACTATGTGTCGGCTCTGCAATTATGGAAGCTTCCCCGGATGGCAGAAAATGCCATGGACTGCTCCTGCCTTCCCTTGAGGGCTGACTGTGAAGTCTTTGAGCGTTCTAACTTGACTGAGCTGGGATGTGGACGGCACCATAACAGTGAGAGTCCCCCAGGATTGCTAACCTGAATAAACATTGCACGCTAAAGTCAGATGTGTTGGCCTAAGGGTCTCGGTCCAAGGGCGCCAAACTTAGACACACCGCAATTACGTCTGAAAAAACATTCTGGATGAATGAAGAAGAAGAAGAAGAAGAAGAAGAAGAAGAAGAAGAAGAAGAAGAAGAAGAAGAAGAAGAAGAAGAAGAAGAAGAAGAAGAAGAAGAAGCGGAACCCCTTTCATCAGCATCAGCATACCGTATGTTTAAGAACATGTGTTCTTATCCATTCGGCCATGCAGACCTACATTAAGGTAACTATATAAAGAAGATCTACACTAACAGACAATGGAAGGAGATGAAATTCAAATATTTAGCTACCAGATAAACCACTAAGTATAAACTTGATTAAATAACACTTCTTGGAATACCAGTGCTTGAATCTACTATCCAACTTCTTAAAACAACACTGTCCAAATGAATAATAAAATAATATCTAATTGTATGAAACAACACCATCCAACACTATGATACAATACTATCCAACTTTATGGTACAACACTTTCCTACTGCATAAAACAGCACTGTACAACTGTATTACATGAAATAAAGATCTTTATATTACTTGGAACAAAGACCACCAAATTATCTGACACAAAGACCACCACATTACTTTAAACAAAGACCATCGAATTATCTGACACAAAGACCACTACATTACTTTAAACAAAGACCACCAAATTATCTGACGTAAAGACCACTACATTACTTGAAACAAAGACCATTACATTACTTCAAACAAAGACCATTACATTACTTCAAACAAAGACCACATCATTACTTGAAACAAAGACCACCACATTACTTGAAACAAAGATCACTACATTACAGTATACAAAGATCATCAAAATACTTGAAACAAAGACCACCACATTACTTGAAACAAAGACCACCACAATACTTTATACAAATATCACCAAAATACTTGAAATAAAGATCATCCCATTACTTTATACAAAGATCACCAAAATACTTGAAACATAGACCAACAGAATACTTTATAAAAAGATCACCTAAACACTTGAAACAAAGACCACCACATTACTTGAAACAAAGGCCACAACATCACTTGAAACAATAACTATTTAAATGAAACAAAGATCCCACAACTTAAAATAAAACCATCAAAATTACTTGAAATAAAGACTACATTATTGAAACAAAGACCACTTTATCAACTTAAACAAAGACTTGAAACAACCTAGTAATACTTTGAACAAAGACCACAATAGTACTTGAAGCCAAGACCATGAAACCAGCAAAGAGTCCCTATACTAATGGTACCAGTAGCAGCCTGATTATGTGTCCGTCTGGCCTTTCCTTGGAGTCCTGAGTGTCGGCCAGATCCTCTGGTCACTCCCTGCAGCATCACTCTCTCCAAGCCGCGATGATCTATCTAATTTTCTGCACTATACACAATATCCCAAAGAGCCAATATCACATCTGCCTTTATCATGCACCTATATACCACCCAACGAAGCTACTCAGCCAATCTGTTTGCCTGCTAATTCCCCACCACACCAGCATGTCCAGGGTAAAAAGAATCCAAGATGCTCTCTATTTATGATTGTTGAATTGAAGCCTGACATCCTGCCCGAGGCATGTCTGTCTTCTCAGCATGCTTAATGAGTCCGTTAAAATCACGAATGTGTGTGCTGTTTGTCCCCCAGCCAACAGAACACCGCTGTGACTTCCCCCACCTCTGGTCTCAAACTAGATGTTGTGATATCATATGCCAGGCTCTCCTGCTCCATACACCGTCCACCAACCTTCGCCACAAACTCCCAGGCACTTCTTCCACCACTTAGCACAAATTGGCTTTATGACTATGTTAATTTCAGTACAGGCCTAAACTTTAGTCTAAATATATTGCAGAAAAATGTTTCAGTAACTTCACCATTATTATGTTTCATAACAAGACTGTCCCATTGGCTCATGTGTACTGTCAAAAAACAATACTTATAAATAAATAGAGTCTGACTAATTTATTTAAATTTGACTGAATAACAATAAAATTAATAATTTCAGGAGGCACTTAGTAAACTTTGTTATGTTTCTACATTTCTAATCTATTTATTTATAAATTAAATTGTCTTCTGCTGTTTCTTACTTTACCACTTTACCAGTTTACCACTAGATCGATTGACTGCATTTAATTTTAGTATTTAGTTATAAAGCAATAACGTCTAAAATATACCTAGGGCAATACATGTAAATATAATCAATCAACAGTAACAACTCAAAGTTTAATTTGATGAAACTGTGATTGAAAGCTGGGAGGGAGAGACCAATAACGAACAATGGGACACTCATTCATTACAGACAGACACGGGCAGCCATTTTTTCTTTACTGACTGCAAGCCAAACATTTAATTGCAGAGAGAGTGCTGTTTGACTGAAAGATGGGTGAATATGCAACACTTGCCACCACAAGATACTTACCCGTTAGCAGAATTTTCATCTGGCCATGTCTCCTTGGCCCTTCGCTAGACATTTTGAAGCACAACTGTAAGAAATAACATCCTGTTTATATGCCTTCACAGATCGGAATCCGACATTTTTTTGCCCTCTTGACGGCCGCTGCCCTAAAAATAACCTGTATGCAAATGTGGAATTCGTCACTTCCTATGTGACGTCACGCCTTAACCGAGAACTCCGTTTGGGGAAACACCTTTCTAATTTTAGCATTCAGAGTATTTACACACGAGACTGAACGATGTTCATCTAACTTCATCTTTTCATTTGTCCTGTTCATCATCATCATGTGCCGTATCAACTAGCATTAGCGTTCAGACATCTCTACAGATCTCTCGGCCCCTGTTATTCTGGGTAAATTAGGTTGATGATATTCTTCCATGCCACTGCCCTAGTCCACCCAGCATCATTTCTCTCTGTCTACCTTACACTTGCCCTTTGCCTCTTCTACGGTAGAATCTTTGCAGTTCCCCCCGTGCTACAATGTCTACTTTACGGTCTTTACTCCATGTCATATGGGGCCGCATAAACAAATCGGGTAGCTATTTTTAGCACTGACCTGGATATTTTGGGATTGTCGATTTGCAGAATAGAATATTGAGGATTTATTTACATCAAAGATGAGCGCAGCCAGATGGGACATACACAAGATAAGACGAATAGCGCAAGACGACTGTGAGGGTCCTCCGGGCCCAGAAACATGTATTGCATTCATCGATCTCTCTAGCAATCCACCACACACTCAACCGGAAGTGATCGACAACACATTTAAATATATGATTCTTTACTTCAATAAATACATCCATTATTAACTACCACTTGCTTGTCTTCTACTTGCGAAAGCAATTATATGTCTGTATCTGTAATTAATGAATACAGTGGCCCTTTTCAGAACCCCCCAAATAATCCAGTTAGCATTCCTCGATTGCACAGAGCATATCAACACACTCCTACACCCACTTAGCAAAGTTTATCAACAGAGCAAATGACCACACCTGGAATACGGGTCAACTGCGTGGTGTTCAGCATCAAGAACCACACTACAAGAGCTGGACAAGGTGCAAAATCAAGCACTTAGAGTCACCACAAGAGGAATGAGATCAACCCCTATAGTGGAGATGGGGAAGATGGGGTGGGTGGGGGGGGGGGGGGACATGAACACTGAGAGAGAGCAGAAATACAAACACGCTAATACAGTGGTTCTCAACCGGTGGGGAATTCCCCCAGGGGGGAATTTTAGGGTTTCTAGGGGGGGAGGGGGGGGGGAATTAAGATTATTTCAAGATCGCGTTAATACAAGAACCGATTACTTGATACTGTTTTTTTCCTTCATACTTTACGGTTCTGTACGTCTCACCCGTCTAAAATTCAATTTATTAAGTAAGTAGACCCACAAATCACGTTTTATGTGGACGTCTAGACTTGTCTTAGTATGTGCTATTAAATTTAGCTTCCATTATTACGTATACTGTGTAAAAAAAAAAAGGGGGTGGGGAGGTTAGGAAATACTAAAAGGGGGATGAATGACGTTCTGAAAATATGGTGAAGGGGGGCACGGGCCAAATTTTTAGGTAGGAAATACGAAAGGAGGGGGGGGGGGGGAATGACGTTCTGAAAATATGGTAAAGGGGGCACGGGCCAAATAAGGTTGAGAACCACTGTGCTAATACAAGCAGAAAAGTTCCTCAGCATTGCCAGTCACTCTATGGAGAACCGGATGTGAAAACCTAGCTATGGGGCGGTTGAAGATAAGCAGTTTTATCCACCAGGCCAAAGGACTGCGGAGAAACCATCGATCTGCCCACAGTTGGTATCCCCCTGAAAACTATTCCAGAACAAACTGCATGGAAAGAGGAACGTAGACTATCACTACAAATCCAGACACAAGTGAGAGGAATATTTGACAAGGAAGAACAGAACAGTGGACAGCGCAGAACAGCCATTCTCAGCTTCCTTGATGAAGAATACCCACAGGACCTTTGCATACTCAAACACTACTAGGAACACGACCAGAGTACCAACAGGAAAGTACTGCCATAACTATGATCCTGAAATTGAAGCAATCAAGATAGCAACAGAGGAAATTATTAAATACCAATCATCGTACACAACCTGTGGTGCTATTGACAGATGCAAAATCAGTACTCGATGCGCTCCTGTCTGAGAAATTGCCAGTACTAAGGACACCACTTTCTGAACTTAGCAGTCAGCGTAAGGTCACCATACAGTGGATACCATCTCTCTGTGGAGTACCTGGAAACTAGATACCTCATCGATTAGAAAAGGAAGGAGCAAAAGAAGAACAGCCTGATGTGCCCATTACATACCACCAAATGAAGAGAATGATCACATCAGTCAGAAAGTCATCAAAACCTGCTCAAGATGACTGCCGCGTTATGGACAGACCATATTCTGCGCCTCAGAACAGGACACAACAGATTACGTAACCAAATGTATACACAATTCAAGATTGGTGAATCAGTCATGTGCACATGTGGATTGGCGTCGCAGACTAGCAGAGCACATACTTCAAGACTGCCCAAAATACAACATATATAGGCAAACCTTCTGGCCTAGATAGACAACACTGGGAAATAGACTCTGTGGACCACTGGGTGAACTAAAATAGACAGTTAGATTCATACAAGAGGCAACATTTCAGTTATAGACATGTTTCAAGCGAACGAAAGAAGACCTAGAAGAACATTATGATAATTGCAGCATGGTAGATAACTGTGATTTTAACATTCATCAAATATGCACTAACAGTGTTGCCGTTCTTTAAATCTTGCTACGATGTTTATACGAACTCCGCAGGTTATGTCACGAGAACGGTCAGACGCAGGTTCCAGCCTGTGTTCGTTGCTTTTCACATTGAGGAAAAGACTGACCTCATATTCCCCCGTTATTTCAGGCCTGCAAAACATGGTGGCGCTATCACATCACAGAGAAAGGCAGGGAAGTGCCTCGGGACAAAGTTAATAATAAAGTAATAAACGCTGTTTCCCTTGAGTTCAAAGAACGAATGGTGGGCGCGTTTGTGTAGTTAATAGTGAGCTACGCTGATAATGTCGGGGTGGTCGGGGAAGGTTCGATGCCTGCGTCGTTGTCCACCATCAGAGGAAAAGACTTACCACCTTTTCAAAGACGCGCAGTCAGACATGACAAAATGTGATGACCCGGTCTCAGCACAGACAGCACAGACAGCACAGAGAGCTGGCATGTTCCCGCTGGCGGGCACGTGTGTCATTATTTCTGGGTGTACAGACACGGACCACACCTCAATGTACGATTTATGTAAATGGTATTAAGCCGGGATCTTGTCACGTGACACACTCATAACGGGGTCTTGATTCGGGACATTGTGTGAGTGTGTGTGTATGTGTGTGTGTGCGTGTATGTGTGTGTGTGTGTGTGTGTGTGTGTGTGTGTGTGTGTGTGTGTGTGTGTGTGTGTGTGTGTGTATTCCTGTGTGTTTGTGTGCGTGCGTGTGTGTTTTTTTTTTTTCTTCAACGAACGAATAATTAGTTGACATATTATATGTTATTAGTGAAACTGTGGTTGTTTGCATTAGACCAACAAATAAATCAACACCCTGTTGACTTTCTTTTATTATGTAGTTGTTTTAAAATAAAAAACAAAACAAAAAACAAAAACAAAAAAATTTTTTTTTTAATGTAACCAACAAAAAAAAAAAAATGTAAATAAAAACCAAAACAAATAAACGAAAAAAAAGCAATAATTAACAAGCTAAATAACAACATAAAAAAAAAAAAAAAAAAAAAAAAAAAAAAAAAATTTCGTGCTAGGCCCAAAACTGGCGTACAAGACTGCATAACTCTCTAGTGGAGTGGACAGCCAAGTTTAGAAATATGAATGGATTTTGGGCACTCTAACGTACAAGTCTAGAAATATTAATGGGTTTGTAGCACTCTACTTACCTAGTCTAGAAATATGAATGGGTTGTTGGCACTCTAATGTACAAGTCTAGAAATATGAATGGGTTGTTGGCACTCTAACGTACAAGTCTAGAAATATGAATGGGTTGTTGGCACTCTAACGTACAAGTCTAGAAATATGAATGGGTTGTTGGCACTCTAACGTACAAGTCTAGAAATATGAATGGGTTGTTGGCACTCTAACGTACAAGTCTAGAAATATGAATGGGTTGTTGGCACTCTAACGTACAAGTCTAGAAATATGAATGGGTTGTTGGCACTCTAACGTACAAGTCTAGACATATGAATGGGTTGTTGGCACTCTAACGTGCAAGTCTAGACATATGAATGGGTTATTGGCACTCTAACGTACAAGTCTAGAAATATGATTGGGTTGTTGGCACTCTAGCGTACAAGTCTAGACATATGAATGAGTGGGACGCAGAGGTGTTTCCAAGGCACCAGGGCCGGGTTATATACTGGACAATACCTATTGACGCGTCCTCGTCGAGCGTCCTGGGCAACAGGTCCCTATGGGGTCCTGGCTAAAGTCAGTAGGATCGCCGATTCCTCCGAAGTCGGAGAGTGTCTGCCTGTACGACGAGGAACCACCAGTCTGCACACCAATAAGCCAGACATGGGACAACGGATACTCACGCAAAACTCAGGTCCTGTATGACATCAGACTGATGTTGGACAACAGGATGCATTCATCCGACATACAGGACTTCACGTTGGAGCTCAAGCCAACGAACACAAGCAAGCAAGCAAGCATATGAATGGGTTGTTGGCATTCTAACGTACAAGTCTAGACATAAGAATGGGTTGATGGCTCTCTACCGTACAAGTCTAGAAATATGAATTGGTTGTTGGCACTCTAACGTACAAGTCTAGACATATGAATGGGTTGTTGGCACTCTAACGTACAAGTCTAGACATATGAATGGGTTATTGGCACTCTAACGTACAAGTCTAGACATATGAATGTGCCGTTGGCACTCTAACGTACAAGTCTAGACATATGAATGGGTTGTTGACACTCTAACGTACAAGTCTAGAAATATGAATGGGTTGTTGGCACTCTAACGTACAAGTCTAGAAATATGAATGGGTTGTTGGCACTCTAACGTACAAGTCTAGAAATATGAATGGGTTGTTGGCACTCTAACGCACAAGTCTAGAAATATGAATGGGTTGTTGGCACTCTAACGTACAAGTCTAGAAATATGAATGGGTTTTAGCACTCTAACTTACATGTCTAGAAATATGAATGGGCTGTTGGCACTTTACAAGTCTAGAAATATGAATGGGTTGTTGGCACTCTAACGTACAAGTGAGGAACCCTTCTACACGCGCAGGCGTGTTTGTCACGTGGTGCTAGCCCCATGTGTGTATAAACCAATCGACACGCGGGTTTTGTTGTCAGTACCACCATGGCTGTCTTTGTTTCCCATGAGATGTCTGGGTAGCCATATTCGGGTGGGTCGACCCGCGGAAGAAATCCGATTGGGAGGGGTTTCAGTACAAGATCCGGGGGTCAATGGGCGTTGTTAACACTTTGAGGTGATGGAAATGGTTCGAGACATAAAGTGTTCTAGTGGTTAGGCACACGTTCTCTCCGTATTTCGTAGTTGTCAGTTCAGAAGGGCGGTAGACTAGCAAACAGATTAAAGTAGAGTTGTTGAGACCTCCCGTCTTTCAGTGGCAGGATATTGATGCAAGTCGTGGATAATTTCCCAATCACTCAAGCAGAAAATTGTGGATTTTGAGATAAGGATGCTGCAGAAAAGTTGTTAAAATATCGTAGAGCGAGAAGAAGATAATTGTGGCTTTTGAGATAAGATGCTGCAGAAAAGTTATTAGAATATCGTGGAGCAAGAATAACTGGTCAAGGATCGAAGATCTGACAGGCGGACAGTTAGAGCATTGTTTTGTCGATCCGGCAGTTTCTACTGCTTGTCTTGTTCAAGACGTATTGGCGCTACCTTTCCTCTAGAGTAAAATAGGCAGGTCGAGAGAGGAATCATCAGGCTTGTCCATGGGAAGAGATTCAAATGAGAATCCCATGGGAATCGTCCAGTGGGACAGCAAACATGTGTATTTCCCATGGGACACATGCGACAGTAGCCATGTCATAGCAACTTTTTTAAAAAACCTTTTTAAAGCCTTTTATCCTTCCTTTTTCTTCATATACTTGTAACATTTCTTTATCTCGTGGTGGGACACCGGATAAATTAATAAATGCGCGCATGCAATCATATTACCAACGTTTCAATGCCCATTTAAAAAAAAAAAAAAATTACTCTCATTACTTTAATGAAGATGATGAAGAATTCTTAAACCACTTTCCGAATATTGTTCAGATTAAAAGAATGCTGTACATACATGAGACATTCAAAACATTTTTTGACAAACTAGAAATTGATGGTGCTACATCTCATTTAATTTTGCTGTTATACTTCCTCCTAGACTATCAGTTGCACAAAGTTATTGTTGATATTGACGAAGAAACTTCCAGCAGCAAAGTGAAGAATTATTGTCATAACTTTCAGAAAATTATTGGAGAAAAACTTTGGCCATATTGCGGCAGTTCTTTGGCAGTTACTGCAGCATTCCTGACTGGAGTTGACATCAAAGCCAAAATAGAAGGCACGGTTAAGTCAGTTGTTAATAAGAAGAAAGGGAATGTGGACACCAATAAATGGGTCAATGATTGGATGTCCTTTTCTAAGTCTGTTGCTCCAACTGTTATTTCATTCAGCATGGATTTAAATCTTTCTTCTGAATCATCTGCTGTATGTGAAGTATCAGAAGTTGTAGAACATAAGCTGAAACGTGATTTTGACTTATTTTTTTATCCTCCACCAAACAAAACACTTAAGTTTGATGACCCCAGAAACAAATGCCTTGCGGGGCCCATAAGGGAAGCAAAGAATAGCAACACTGCAGCCTACCACGCATGTCGTAAGAGGCGACTAAGGAGACTTGATGGTTCCGTCGCCCTGCTACTGAGTGAGTGCGTGGCGCGACACTGTGATTTGTGAGTTTCGTGTGAAATGCTTTTGAATCTGCCCGAGGTTTTTTGGAATGTGACTGCATGTTCGGAGTGATGGCAGATGGCTATGTGCCAGAGTTGACCGGTTTTTGCCTTATTCAGAAATGCGTGTCTGCTGGGCTTCTGTTTGACTGTCACTGCCATCGACGATGAACTGTATTTCGTGGACTGTGTGGGTGAACATCTAGGAAACATCCAGATGGGAAAATGACTGCCGATTCCATCAGAGATGAACAGGGTGTTTCGTGGGGGACTATTGTGTTGACATTCTGGCGACAGCATTATGCACAGTGTATCTGTGCGGGTTGTTGTTTGTCGAGACTCCTGTCTTTTCCACTTTTCACATTGGGCAGTGTGGAGGGTTTTGTGTGATATTCACTGGCACAGGAACGGAGCATAATGGGGACGATCCGTTGCTGTGAAGTTGGAACTGCGACTAACTAACTAACTAACTGAAGTAAACATGTTTCAACAATTACGGCAACCAACTTCACAACCATTAAATTATTGGAAAAATGAACATAGGTTTCCACTGCTAACAGCAAGTGCAAAAATTGTCTTGGCCATACCAATACCAGTGTCCTCAGCGGCAGTAGAGCACTTATTTAGTGCAGCTGGATTGTTGTTGAGTAAGTTACGAAAACGGATGTTACCAGCTCTCGTTATAAACTCTGTGTATATCAGATTTGCATCTAAGATGAAAATGTGGAAATGGTTCCGGGATTACCTGGATTAACTGAATTATTAGAAACAGTCGATCAGGGGGAAATTGATAATGTGCTGAATGAGCAGAGTGTCTCTGAAACAGAATGGGAGTGTCAGAATGACATTGAATTGTCATATTCAGATTAAACTTTGTTTTAATAAATTACCCTTGAATATTAAAATTAATAAATTCTGTTGTTTTACATGTCTCTTTGTACACGTAGTCTGTCCTATTTAGTAGATACTAAACCTAAACTTCAATCCTTAAAACAAAAACAAAAAAAAAGGTACCGCCAGAATTCATAACAAGTTTCTGAAACCATTCATGCGCTGTTTATTTAGTTCACGGCGCTGTGTGGCCAGCCACTCGTTCATTTAATTGAAGTGTTGTGTTGTGTTGTCAGCACTGGGGTAGTCATCAATCTTCCATGGTGATGAAGATTGTTGTTTGGCTGGGGTAGCCACCAATTTTTCATACTTAAAAACTCGCTTAAAAGTCGACAGGGTCGACTTCATTGCACCGGGTTTTATCCCATATGGCTCAGTCTCTTTCCGCAGCACGGAAAGCGTCGCACAAAGCACGAACTCCGTAGCTTTTAGCGACGACCCACAGGAGTCTCCGAAACTTTTAACTCGTAAACCGAAGGGTGCGGCCCGGAATCGAACCCACAACCTTCGGAGCACGAGTCAAACGGCTTGACCACTTCGCCACAGAGACTCCCGCAATTTTTCATACTGATGTGAGATAGCCACCAATCTTTCATGTTGATAAGAAATAGCCACAAATCTGTCATAGTGATGAGAGGTTGCCAGCACTCTTTCATGTTTATGAGAGGTAGCCACCAATCTTTCATGTTGATGAGAGATAGCCACCAATTTTTTTTTTTATGTTGATGAGGGGTAGACACCAATCTTTCATGTTGATGAGGGGTAGCCATCAATCCCTCACGGTGATGAAAACTGTAGTTTCTTCACCACTGGGGTAGCCATTCTGTGGACAGACCACACCATAAAGAGATGCTGCGTGTTCTTGGCCAGTGTTTGACCTGGACCATCCGTGGACCAAATTGTACAAGATATGCCAGCTATATCTGTCCGCTCCATTTTTTCCAAGATATTCTAATCCTATCTGTCCGCTCCATTTTGTCCAAGATATTCTAATCCTATCTGTCCGCTCCATTTTGTCCAAGATATTCTAATCCTATCTGTCCGCTCCATTTTGTCCAAGATATTCTAATCCTATCTGTCCGCTCCATTTTGTCCAAGATATTCTAATCCTATCTGTCCGCTCCATTTTGTCCAAGATATTCTAATCCTATCTGTCCGCTCCATTTTGTCCAAGATATTCTAATCCTATCTGTCCGCTCCATTTTGTCCAAGATATTCCTAATCCTATCTGTCCGCTCCATCTTGTCCAAGATATTCTAATCCTATCTGTCCGCTCCATTTTGTCCAAGATATTCTAATCCTATCTGTCCGCTCCATTTTGTCCAAGATATTCTAATCCTATCTGTCCGCTCCATTTTGTCCAAGATATTCTAATCCTATCTGTCCGCTCCATTTTGTCCAAGATATTCTAATCCTATCTGTCCGCTCCATTTTGTCCAAGATATTCTAATCCTATCTGTTCCGCTCCATTTTGTCCAAAGATATTCTAATCCTATCTGTCCGCTCCATTTTGTCCAAGATATTCTAATCCTATCTGTCCGCCTCCATTTTGTCCAAGATATTCTAATCCTATCTGTCCGCTCCATTTTGTCCAAGATATTCTAATCCTATCTGTCCGCCTCCATTTTGTCCAAGATATTCTAATCCTATCTGTCTGCTCCATTTTGTCCAAGATATTCTAATCCTATCTGTCCGCTCCATTTTGTCCAAGATATTCTAATCCTATCTGTCCGCTCCATCTTGTCCAAGATATTCTAATCCTATCTGTCAACTCTAGCTTGACGAAGATATGCATGGCCGAGTGGATAAGAGCTCTCGCTCTTAAACTTCCAGTGCGCTGATGCCGATGTTGCGGGTTCAAACCCTACACCGGTTAGTTAGACTAAAATGTTGACTTCTCCTCCTTGACGTGGAGACGTAAATTACAGAAACCTCAGAAGTCAGAGTGGGTTCGCCTGATGGCGAGAGACACTGGTAATAGGGAAAGCTAGCCCACACGTCAAAATCAGTCCAGCGTGGTCTACGCCCGAGTTAAAAGAGAGCCAACGAAAAAGATAAAAGCTCAGTCATGTCGAAGATATGCTAATGGCATAAGTCAGCCACAAATGATCTAAGCCTCATATTTCAACAAGGTTGCATTCAATTTATTTTGATGTTTTGACATTTGAGGTTTACAGATTGAGCACAACCCACTACTGGCAACGCTGATCGTATTCCGGTACGAATCTTGGGCCTTGCCCAAGTCAGATTGGAAGAACTAGACTCGAGTTTCGCTTTCGTTTGAGCTTGTCGGTAGTGCACATCCGTGATTGGACCCGGGATCGAACTCCGGATCACTGGTGAGTAACCACTTGACCATGCGGCTCACACTAGACGCGACTAAATGACCATACTAGAATATCACGTCACCCATTGTAGGCTATAGCTTCAAGTTTGTTCGATCGCAAGACTGCATGCTTTTCCTTGAAGCAGTGCACAAGCTGACAGGGGACATAACCAGTCTTTTCTTTAAACAATTATCTTCTATACCCAGTTAGCTCGCTTTGTTCCGCACGAGACATTGTTGTTCTCTTACACATCTCTAGTTAGTTTTATTTATCTCGCATTGTATTTGATAAGCATTTTTATTCTTCTTCTTCTTATTCTTCTTCTTCTTCTTCTTCTTCTTCTTCTTCTTCTTCTTCTTCTTCTTCTTCTTTCATCCGGAGACATTTTTCGAACGTGATTGCGTTGAGCCTGTTTACGTGCGTTCTTGCGCCGTTAGGCCGACATCCGACTTCAGCGGGCATTTGTTGACCTGGCTAACCTTCCCTGGGCATTGTTTATTTGATATGCATAGATTATTCTATTGGATGTTGTTGTTGTTTATTTGATACGCATAGATTACTTATATTGGTTGTTGTTGTTTTTTCCCTCTAGATATTATTCGGCAACAGTTTGTTTCATGTTCTTTCTTCATGGGGGCTGAGTGGTATCGAGTTATGGTGTCCGCCTCGAGTGCCGGAGGTCCCGGGTTCAGGCCCCGGTGAGGACCGGGATTTCTATTTTTTTTTAAATCCGCCTGGACTGCCAGTAATAAAATTTCCCCTGGTCTCTGGGTAGTGAGATCGGACGCCCGTGTGTATTGTTGCACACGTAAAAACATCCCTTGGCAGTTTGAAATCGAAAAAGAGTAGCCTAACGGCGCCGCCCGGGCAAACTTTCGAGTTAAAAATCTACCCGAAGTATTTCAGGATCCTCGCCGATGCAACGGAGTTCGTGCATTGAGCTGAGTTTCTCCAGACTCAGGTTTGAGTTAGGAGGAAAACGGAGCACTTATGGGTTAAACCGTGTGCCGTGATGTTGATCCGTCGACTAAACTAAACTAAACTTACAAGGCGTAACAAACAACACAAGCATTTGTGTACTCGTCATAGTTTACCATTTTTTATTTGTAAAATTCGGTAGTTTGTTATTTTTTTCTGAATGAACGACGCTCATTCAATTTAAATTACCACAAAGTAATCTGCTTTCGAATCGTCTGAGGCCGATTTCTAACCCGCGACTCTATTCGTCAGTCGGTAATCTATTTCTGTAAATCATGGTTGGATTGATCGTGTCCATAGTTTAAACAAAGGAGCCTCAGAAAATAGGTTGCACGATTTATTGCCTGGCATATTTCGCTGCATCTCGTCAGGTGCATCCTCCACACTTATATTTAATATGAATTAAAGGAGGTCGGTATGGCAGAATGGATAAGAGTGTCCACTCTTAACCTTCCGGTGTATGGTGCCGAGGTAGCGGGTTCAGTCCCTACATCCGTCAGTTGGACTAAAACGTTAACTTCTACTTTTTAACTTGAGGTCGTAAATTACAAGTACATCAAAAGTCGGAGTGTGTTCGCCTGATGGCGAGGTAATTGGAAATATTAATTCACACGCAAAAATCGGTCAGATGCCCTGTTGTTTGCCCATCAAGAATGATGATGACCATTCATTTCATCCAGTGGGGTTGAAAGTATGGAGCCGTGAGTTATAAGATGGCTGATCTCCCCCGATGTGTCTCCACCTTGCCGTGGTGGGGGAGCTTGCGTGTCCCATCGACCCCATGTGCTTGCCGATGTATGAAAACTACATATCCGACGGCTTGTGGGATAGGGACCAGACTAAGAGAGACACAACCTGCTGCTCTGCAGGTAGACTGAGGATAGCAGTCAAAATCAGGCAACCGATCCCTAAAATCTCAGTCCGGACATAACCTCTAAGGCTCCCATCCGAGGTGTATGGCTGAACGTCTCTAAGCCATAAACTCTCGGAAGTGAGAGCCTGGCCGACACAAACCTACATCAAAATTGTGATGATGTGCTGAGAACGCTACATGCTCGGCGCAGATTCGTTCGATGGTTCTTAGCTGGGGGATGAAAGGGCCTGACCGTTACTCGCCCACAGACGCACGGAGGTAAGGTGCTGAGCCGGCAGCACATGTAGCCTACCTCGTGAGCGAGTACAAAAGGTGGAAAAACACCTCGGTCGCACGTCTCGCAGACGTCCGATAGTCTGTAACCACACTCATGGAGTGAGTGTAGTCAAAGGTGGAAAATTGTCTCGTTGACACGAAATGGAACGCCTGTCTTGCGAATCCATTACGTGGCAGCCCGAAGCGAAAGCTTGCTGTGTGGAAGCCGAAACAAGAGTCTCGAAACCCGAGGAAGGCTAACCTCATTAAAAAATGCCCGCCGGAAGCCGGAAGTGTCGTCCTACGGGTGGCAAACTAAAAATTGACACTACGCAATTACGTCCGAGTGAAATGTCTCGTCCGAATGTCTCTCGTGCTAGGAACAGCTCTGACTACCTAGTTTCCGAATGCCGCTCTTGTTCGGAACAGCTCTGACTAGGTAGTTTTCCGAATGTCTGTCGTGCCTGGAACAGCTCTGACGGGCGCAACGACAAGCACATGTCCGAAAACTCGCTGAGTGGATGCCGTCTGCAAACCTGTCTGGTTTGTGCGGGAATGGCCCGGGGCAAACGAAATGACCAATTTACTGAAGTGAGGATTTAAAGCAGCCATGAGCAGGACGTGACGATTTCCCTCGGTGAGCCCAGATCCAGGGCGTTATGTGTCGGCCCTGCAACTATGGAAGCAACTTTGGATGGCGGAAAATGCTATGGACTGTCCCTGCCTTCCTTTGAGGGATGACCGTTGTCTTCGACCGTTCCAACTTGGCCAGCATGGTTGTAGATGGCACCACAAAAGTGAGAGTCTCCCAGGAATGCTACCTGGTCAAAAAAGCACGCTATTGTCGGATGTGTTGGCCTACGGGTTTCGGCCCAAGGGCGCATAACAGACACACCGCAATCACATCTGAAAAAACACTCCGGATGAACGAAAAGAAGAAGAAGAAGAAGATGGCTGATAAGGCCTATTTTGGCTCGAAATGTTCTTTGACAATGTGGACAAAGAATGCTTGACGTTTCTGGAGGCGAATCTTCTGCATTGATTTTTCTACCCAGCCTTTTTGTCACAGCTCTTGCAATCGTGTTTGCTTCGCAAGTGACTGCATCCATACGTAATGATGTCTGCCAAGAATTTCGGTCTTTGGCAGCAGTCCCCCAAGTGTCATGACGAATTCCAAAAGCTTTTAGTGAGATCTCCAGAGTGTCTTTATAGCGTTTCCTCTGACCGCCTTGTGAGCCTTTACAACAATGCAGCTAGCCGTACAAAAAAAAAAAAGTTTAGGGAGCCTGTGATCTGGCATGCGAGTCAAGTGACCCGCCCAGAGAATCTGATTCTTCATCAGTAGAGTGTGGATACTGGGCATGGACGCTCTTTCTAGGACTTCAGTGTCTGGAATCTTGTCTTGCCATTTAATCTTCAGTAACTTCCTAAGGCAGACTGTGTGGAAGTGGTTTAATTTCCTAGCGTTTCGCTGATAAACAGTCCAGGTTTCACAAGCATATAGCAGTGTGGATAATACAACTGCTTTGTAGACTTTCAGCTTTGTTTGTAGGCTTATTCCAGTTCTGTTCCATACATTCTTGTACAGTCTGCCAAAGGCCGCACTGGCCTTGGAGATTCTAGCATTCACTTCGTCATCAATTGTGGCAGCTTGTGACACAGTGCTTCCAAGATAGGTGTAGTTTTGTCTATAACACTTAGTCTATGAAAGTACTGTAGTACAAACGAGAGTACTGTATTATCCATGAGAGTACTGTATTACTGTAGTAGTACTTTAGTACTAGCGAAAATACGATAGTACACACGAGAACACTGTAGTACACACAGAGAGTACTGCATTACATATGAGAATACTGTATTGCATGTGAGAGTACTGTATTACAACGAGATTACTATATAACATATGAGAGTACTGTATTACATATGAGAGTACTGTATCACATATGAGAGTTTTGTATCACATAGGAGAGTACTGTATCACATATGAGAGTACTGTATCACATACGAGAGTACTGTAGTACATATAGGAATACTATAGTACACACAAAAGTACTGTATCACATATGAGAGTACTGTATCACATATGAGACTATTGTACTACATACGAGAGTAATGTAGTACATATAGGAATACCATAGAACACACGAAAGTACTGTATCACATACGAGAGTACTGTATCACATACGAAAGTATTGTACTACATACGAGAGTATTGTACTATATACGAGAGTACTGTAGTACATATAGGAATACCGTAGAACACACGAAAGTACTGTATCACATACGAGAGTATTGTACTACATACGAGAGTACTGTAGTACATATAGGAATACCGCAGAACACACGAAAGTACTGTATCACATATGAGAGTACAGTATCACACATGAGAGTATTGTATCACATACGAGAGTATTGTACTACATACGAGAGTACTGTAGTACATATATGAATACCGTAGAACACACGAAAGTACTGTATCACAAACGAGAGTACTGTAGTACAAATAAGAATACCGTAGAACACACGAGAGTACTGTATGAGAGTTTAAAATGTTAGTTGCATATCCTTTACAGGATGTAGCAGTGAACTCCAGCAGTTTTGGGCTTTTGTGATCTCTTGGCAAGTTTACGTTCAGCAGTTTGCCATTGATTTCTTTACGACCAGCACTTATACCATTTTTATAAAACACCGACGCAGGGTGGTTTGCTTCCAAATCGCCCGCAGATGTTATATAAAATTAGAAAAGTCGGAAAATGGCACGAATACAGTAAACCACGTTTGAATCACAAGTGTACATTTCACATTGTCTGACAGCGACTGGCTAACAGCTCCAATTATGCCTTTTTCCTCTCTGGGTTGAGCGGACCTTGATTTACGGGCACCAAAATGGCAGCCGACGGTTCAACCATTTATCTAGAACACACGGCAGTGTCCATCACAGACATGGGAACATGAGGGGTGTGATGTATTGCTTATCAGAACTATACTTTGTACAAGATTGCCAGCTCCAGCTGGTTCCTTATTGGCTGTAAAAAAACCAACGTAAAACCAATTCTACCATTACCCGTACTCTGTTTAACCTCAGAGTAGAAGTTATAATCGCTGCGGGGCTCTGTTGTCCGTACAGTCACCGCCATCTTGGTCCCGGAACATGCGGGAGTTGAGGGACATGAACGAGCTGATAAACTAGCTGGCTCTGCATCCCCTGCAGATGGCCAACCCATGGATCGTGTCGATTTTATTAATGCTCTTGGAGAGATGTCGAGAGCGGAGGACTTTGACCTCAGTGAATCCACATCGTTGTCCAGAATGAGAGACTCGGGGGTAAGAAATGGCACGGCCAGACACGAGAAGCACATCGGGAAAACGAGGGGAGGTGTCAATCAGCATAGAACTGGCAATTTTAGTCGCCAAACACTGATGCATATGTGGGGGGGGGGGGGGGGGGGGGGGGGGGAGGAGGGGGGCGGGTCTGAGCACCTATGGACTTGCCCAGAATGCAAGGATTATACCCCAACAAATAACAAGAGAAGCTGTATTAGGGTCCATCGCAAGTCCCAGATTAATAACCCCGTGACCGAGTCAGCCATAATTTGGATATTAAGTTGAAGGTCCAAGGAGGGTAATAATTAATTATATAAAACTCAGTCATACTTCTTCTTGTTCTAGTCCACGCCGTATGGCGTTGGTGATCATGTCAGTCCACAGCCTTCTGTCTTTTTTTGCTACCAACCATTTCTGATACCGATGTTCCTACGTGCCATGATGTCAAACTGTCCAGAATCTTCTCTCGTGGTCTCCCCTCCTTCTCCTTCCCTCCAACTTTTCCATTGTGACGAATACCCCAGATGTCCCCGTCTATACCCATAGAATGCAGACTATCTTCTTTTGATGCGAGTAACAGTTCTCTTTCTGAGCTAACTACTTTCAAAATATCTTCATTATTCTTTTTATCCGTGCACGGTATTCTCGTAATTCATTTATAAAACCACACCGTTGCAGCGTCAACATAATCCCCCACTTTCAACCATACATCAACGTCATATACCTGGCATAATGGCCGTCAACGGTCTGAGAGGATCTAGGTGTTAATATATCACCTGAGATGCAGTGACAAGAAACCACAAAGTGACAAAGCCTCTAAAACCCAACAGCACAGTCTCACCTATAAGTCTCTGATGTCCATGGAACACGCGCCTACAAAATGTCGAATCGGTTCACATCGTAGTATCATAATGTGATAGCACGAAGATGAGAGATGAGAGAGAGAAGTGGAGGAGAGAATAAGGAATTGAAAGATAAAGATTGTCCGTCTTCCGGTTGTAGAGATAACCACTGATTTGTGATTACCCTTGGTTTTATCTACCAACCTCACAAGTATACAGGTACGCAGGTCACGAATACAACACTATCCTAACCGACAAGCACAGTACAGGCACTAAGAAGAATAAGCTAACACTGAATCAAGTTTATTTGCTTCTCAAAAGACATTACAAAGTATACAAAGTGTCGTGCGGTAACAATTCAAACAATTATGGAAGAATGCTGTCAGGTAGCTAGCATCAAGATAATACCATCAAACTAAGGAATTGCACGCAATTAAACCAATAACTAGTCACATATCAATCAGGGGAATATAATAATATAGTATGCAAGTCTGACAAGAAAGTATATAAATCTACTAAGGATGCACACAACCAACTTCCACCGTCAAATGACCGCCCACTAGTTTACCCAGGCAATCGATCAAGCGACAACATAAGAGTCCTTTCCAGTGGATAATTGCTCGCCTGCCTACGGGTGCGTTTGTCTGATCACCGCCCGTCTCAGAATGATTTCGCCACTTTCCAATAAAGTCAGGCTCCTTCCAACTTTGTTCGACGCAGTCCTCTGGATGATCCCATCAAACGTGTGTCCTCTTAGCCCACTCTAGTCTTGTGTGACTTTCCTTAATGATTGCAATTGACAATAGCAATCAATAGTTTCTTTAGGGCGGTTCTTTTTCCAACACTTAAGTCCGTGCTTTCTTTGGTCCTCGGGTTTATCTGCCCGACCAGAGTTGCCACAGTCTTATTGGTCTCAACAGCCTTTCGAGTATCTGCACTCGGCTGTCTAGAACTCGCTTATCTCCTCAAATGCTTCTCTGTCCCGCGTATATATATACCGCTTAATTTGGCGGTTCTTCCTGGCATCACGTGACATAGCTCCTCCTTGCCGCGAAGGGCTACCCAATGAGATATTTTAGCTGTACCACATAATTAATTCTACTTAATCCGCTTTATTCTAGATCCCTTGACACTACTAGGTTATAGCTTGAGGTCGAAGACCTTACCTTTTCTGCCTTCGCCTGGTTTGGTTCATTGGGCGTGTCCGTTCCCATATATCTAGCCTAATCCGTTGTATTTCTTGCTCATTTGACAGCTCCTATGCTAAGTTCGGCTTCATGTTTCCTGAATTTCTTATTCTACTAACAACGAGAGGTAAGCTGTCGGTCAGCGGGCTGCACTAGAGTCATTGCCCGGCCACTCACTACTAATTTTGAACTTACTGGTCGGTGAACTCTTTGTCGAACCAAAAATATCCCAGTTAATGCTTTCCAGTAAACTCAGGCGCCTAGAGACAATGAAAGCATACTGTCTCATACCCACCTACCAAAAGTTGATGGGTCCCACCATCAATATAGCGTCATTCCTCCTTGAGATCGAAGCCCTGGCTCCGCATCTGACATTCCTCATAAACAATATTGGATGCCTAAGGGGAAAACTCTTTTTGGAACTTCCACCCCAAATAATAATAATAATAAAAAATACTGGCTGCTTCCCCTGCTCTCCCAGTGCATAAGGCAGTTACATCTTGTTCGTCTTCTGGCGTGCCTTGTAACAACATAGTAATCAAATAATATCATCAATAAAACAGTCCAATCCCTTTCACGCAGGGGATTTCCCCAGACAACAAAATCATTAATCAATGGTTGCACATAGGAACATCAAAAATGAAAACAATATCAGCAACATCAACTCCTTACAGCGCTACTTCCCACTGTAGAAAAAAATCAAGGTACACAACCATGCTAGCGCCTGAAAAACATTATAACAAGTAAGCCCCCTATTCATGGGGAACACTTCGTTTTTTTAGACAGCCGCAGAGACAATTCGAACTACATTCCACATGAAGCAACCACGTCATACCTTGCTAACTATTAAAACATCTCCTACCCACACGTCGAAGTTCTATCACCCCCTTTTACGACGTCCGATCCTCTCAGACCTCCGTCTACTCAGATCCCCAGACTCGAACGCGTACCATTCTGGTTTGCCTGGAATGTCTTGGTAAACTTCGACAGCCGCTGGGACATCCGTTTGTGCTGGTAGTCCCCACGTCGTCCCTATGTCCTCTTCTTCTGCTCCGTCCTCGCAACGCCGCATTTCGTGGCCGGCTATCCTAATTAGCGATCCATCTCCTCCAACCTTTTTGATCGCATATGGTCCTCCCGACATGGTGGGTGCCCTAGCAACTATGTACATGTCTTCCGACCACATGTCTTGTATTTTCGCCCTCTCCTTATAGTGGATTCTTTTTCTGACAAGTTCGCCAACTTGCAATGGAATAGAGTTTGCCATTTTGTCACTCCTATCTTTCCTAATGGCGGCATGCTTCTTCAGCTGTTCACTAGCTCGGACGTGCGCGTCACGCAAACGTGAAAGATGCCCTTCTAAATACTCACTTGCATTGGTGTCCCTGTCTTTGGTGCCTGTATTTAAAATGAAGTCCACTGGCAGCCGAGGCTCTTGTCCGAAAATTAGGTAGTGAGGTGAAAATCCTGTCGAGGCGTGAGGCGTCGAGTTATACACCTGCACCACTTCGGCTAAGTGATCAGACCATCTCCTCTTCTCCTTGGCCTCGAGGGGTCTGAGTAAATCATGCATAGTTTTGTTAAATCGCTCCACTTGGCCATTGCAGCGAGGGTTGTACGGAGTGGTGCGACTCTTTTCTATGCCATATGTCTTGCATAACTCAGCAATCACCGAGGATTCAAAGTTCCTACCTTGGTCAGAGTGCAGTCTCCTTGGCACACCCATATATAAAAACCACTTCTCTACTAAAACCTTCGCCACAGTTGCTGCTTTTTGGTCTCTGGTTGGGACAGCAATAGTAAATTTAGAGAAGACATCTGTGATTACCAACACATTCTCAAATCCCCTTGAGTCCCTCTCCAGTAGCGTAAAGTCCATCGCTACTACTTCAAACGGTCTCGAAGCTAACAAACTACCTGCTGGTCCCTTAATCTTGACCGGTGGTGGCTTCGCTACATTGCACCTGTGGCAACTTCTACAGAATTTATCTACATCTGCAGTAATCCCTACCCAGAAACACCTGCTCTTCAAAATATTTATCATCCTATCTCTCCCCTGATGCCCTACGCTATGAACTGACTCCAGTATCCTTAACCGCAGTATCTCCGGAATCACTAATTGCAGCAACTCTGTCCTACCTGTCCCCTTGATTTTCCTATACAGCAACCCATCCAATACACATAACTTCTTACGCTGCCTCATCCACTTCTTCGTCTGATGGGGCAACCTTTTCATAGATTCATTTGACAACACAAGTTTACGCGATACAACATCAAATACTGCATTAATATTTACATCATTTTGCTGCAATCTCACCATATCCTCCGTTGAGTAAGACGGCAAGGTGTGTGTGGGAAGGACATTAAAAACATCTGCTGTCCTAGCAGCAGTTTCCACCACACCAACCCCACCAATCATATTTACATCAAGGCATAATTTTGAACATTCATCAACATTATTTACATCAAGACATTCTAAAAACACATCAGCATTTTCTACATTAAAATCTCCCGTTGGACGGCTATCAACAGTACCAGATAGTCCTAGGGCTGGCGGAATGCATGTTGCTGCAACACTGCAAATGGCGATGTCGCCCTCTTCTTCATCGTCTCCCCCCGGTTCTCCCAGCGGGAATCGAGACAAGTAATCAGCGTTACCGTTAATCCGCCCAGGCCTGTGTTTTATTACATAATTGTCGCGAGATTGCCATGAGTTAAACAGATAAATATTCCCGACGTTTGCTTGGCGTGTATTTCAGCACCATTATTTTACTAACTGGAAAAACAACACCGCGATGTCAAAATCTCAGGACAATATTTGTAGCTGCACGTGTACATCTATAACGGATTTGGAACGGTCGGTGTTGATGGTGACAGGTCCTGGCATCGCCTTGATTAGTTTGTCTACATTTGAATGTAAATGGAAGCAGTGGGGTCAGCCCATCTACACATTTGGTGTTGAGTGAGAGGAAGGGATACACCGAGTTGGCAGTTCATTACCAGTTAGAATCACATATATTGTCACCCACGGAACAGAAGATTGACAAGTTTGTCAACATTTGAATGCAGATGGAAGCCGTGAGATCACAATGGCAGATGTAAACGGAAGTAACTTAGTAGGGAGAAAACAGTACATATGTCAATTCTTGTTTCCGGAACTGAAGAGTTTGACGGGGTTATTTGCAACTGTTTGTTGGGAAGTCGTCATAAAATTCGCTGGCTGGTTTTGAGAATCTTAACAATTACTGACAACTTTGACAGGATTTAAGCCCGGAAAAATAGATCCTTGCAATGGTTGATATGTCCAAATAACACCTGTGTGGGGGAGAAGAGGATAAAGTCACGTGGACAACTTTGGTAGTTTGCCATATAAACTCTAGTTGTGACCAGCTAGGGAGGACTTGAAATTATGCTTTAGTCAGAGTGCCAGGGCACGGCAGCGCCTAGTGGAAATTAATATCTACCGTGTGTTAATTAGTGACTTAATTTTACAACGTGCCTATAATGGCAGATGTAGATATGATTGATAGGACTGCAGTGGTGCCATTTAAGGTATAACCTATTATAATATATTCGTTATAATTACTTTAGGCAGTAGCCTTGTTAAACTATAGTGTGATGATTAGCACTGGTTAGTGGAAACTAGCTTAAAAGGGAAGTGATACTTGACTCTGTTTTGCAGAATAGATTGTGAAGTGTTGATAAGCTTTACTAGTTGAGAATTGAGTAAAAGGGATAATTGGGATTTCCCGTAGGGGTTTCCCCTTTTGGGGGGGGTTCCACATTCTGTTTGCTGATTTTTTCTTGTCATAACCTGATTCGATTCTAGTGGGTAGCAAACTGCTCTATGACTAAGTCTAGTTAGCTAACGATCATTGGGCAAGGTGATGGCTTACACTCGCCGAAAGAATCATGAAACTAGTACTATCACCAGGTGTGTTGTTTCTATCCTAGGTTCCCTACCAGAATCCAAGGAAGCTCAATAAAGTTTTGGGAAGGAAGAAATCCCAGTCTGAAGAACACCAGTTCGGCATCAAAAAAGTTGCTTACAGACGTGATTAAAAGCTAGGGGGTTGATTCACCCACATAGTGAAGATTACAGTTGCACCATACAGCATTAAACAGTGGTACGACCGGAACCGGTTAAGAGTAACTATGTTTAGTAACAATTAACATTTTAATTAGCACTTCGGCGGGAAGGTTCGATGTGCAACGAGGATGATCTGTCGACTAACACTAACTTTACTAACTGTGTAACCTAAAAAGAACTTGTGCAGTTGGTTAGAGAACATTAGGAAACGGACATTGTGTAGAGTGAATCCGGTCCATAAGTAACTGTTTCATACCACCGGTGTCTATTTCTCATGTTCATGAAATGGGATTACCAGAGGTCTACAGAAGCAAAGCAGTATCCGGCAGGATGGTTTCGGCAACGGGTGAGACGTACTTGTTCTGACGTAACGTGCTGTGGTCTATCTTTGCTGGTGATCAGCGGACTGAGCTGATGTCTGAGAGTCAGATTCTCTACACTGTATAGAACACGTCACACATTTTCTTCGCATACACGTCTCATACACGTTACACTTTTATTTAATAAATTAATCTGTATTAATTTCTAGAAGTAAGAGTTGTTGAGTATGTTGCGTTGGGGAAGTATGAGAAGGGGGCATAGTACGACAGTGTGAGAGTGATGGAAAAGGTGTCCATAGGCTGATGGAGTGTGTTGGACGGAAGCTGGTGGATTCTCCAGAATATTGAGGGGGAAAAAAATAATATTATAATGTGGGTGTCGGATCTCCTCACTCCAGGGACGACACTTTAAAGGAGGACACGACATTACTGGGGCTCGTCCGGGATATTTGGACAGTGGGATCTCTCGTAAACGGGATATTTGGACAGTGGGATCTATCGTAACGTGATCTTTGGACAGCGGATCTCCCGTAAACGGAATCCCTGGACAGCGAGATTCTCCTGCAAGCAGGAACGTTTGACAGGGGATCTTCTGACAACGGGGTCTTTTGACACGGGATCCTTAGTTATAAAAGGGAGATATCATTTTGGAGAATCCCCC
>JACEFZ010011084.1:0-27398 GCA_014155875.1 Cepaea nemoralis
TAGGAAAAAAAAATTTTAGTGCTGTTTTGATATTCTTTTGTTTTTAGCAGTGGGTCTTTGGAAAGGCTTATTACAATGTAATTTTTAAATTAGTTTAATTTAGTTTAGTTGACGGCTCAACATCACGGCACATGGGTGTAACCCATAAGTGCTCTGTTCTACTCCTAACTCAAGCCTGAGTCCGGAGAATCTCAGCTCAGTGCACGAACTCCGTAGCACCGGCGAGGATCCTGAAATACTTTGGGTAGATTTTTAACTTGAAACTTTTGCCTGGGCAGCACCATTAGGCTACTCTTTTTCGATTTCCAACTGCCAATCGATTTTTTTTATGTGCGCAACAATACACACAGGTGTCTGATCTCACTATCCAGAGATCGGGGGAAATTTTGTTACTAGAAGTCCATGTGAAAAAATCCCGGCCCTCACCGGGGCTTGAACCTGGGACCTCCAGCACTTGAGGCAGACACCATACCCCCAAGACCACTCAGCCCTCAATTTGTAAATTGAATTTTTAGAAGAACTTAATTAGAAAGTCTGAAGATGTGTACAATAAAAAATGTACACAGAGTTCACTTTGAAAACTTTTTCTTACAAAACTAGAAAACAGCACAATTAAATTAATTTTCAGTTACAAAAAGTGAAAAAAATATATGCACCCACCCAACACACCCTTGACCTCCCAGTCATGGTTCCCCAGGGTGCTGTGGCCTACATGTTGTAAAGCACTGAGATATATCATTAATTGATGCCTAGAGGGTCCTTCAAACAGGGTTTATGTGATTGGAATTGTTGAACCAGATTTGCCATGTTAGTTTTATTTAATTAGTGCTATTTAATGCTTATATATAACTTTAACAAGTATGTCAACAGATACATTTATCAAAGGAAAGTGAACAGTCTAACTTCACTGCCTCTTAATATCAATCCACACCAGATTTACAGTTATTAATGTCATTACATACCATAGTTACAGTTCTTAATGTTATTATACACCATAGTTACAGTTCTTAATGTTATTATACACCATAGTTACAGTTCTTAGTATCATTATACACCATAGTTACAGTTCTTAGTATCATTACACACCATATTTACAGTTATTAATGTCATTACATACCATAGTTACAGTTTTTAGTGTTATTATACACCATAGTTACAGTTCTTAGTATCATTATACACCATAGTTACGGTTCTTAGTGTTATTATACACCATAGTTACAGTTCTTAGTATCATTACACACCATAGTTACAGTTCTTAGTGTTATTATACACCATAGCTACAGTTCTTAATGTTATTATACACCATAGTTACAGTTCTTAGTATCATTATACACCATAGTTACAGTTCTTAGTATCATTATACACCATAGTTACAGTTCTTAGTATCATTATACACCATAGTTACAGTTCTTAGTATCATTATACACCATAGTTACAGTTCTTAGTATCATTATACACCATAGTTACAGTTCTTAATGTTATTATACACCATAGTTACAGTTCTTAGTATCATTATACACCATAGTTATAGTTCTTAATGTTATTATACACCATAGTTACAGTTCTTAATGTTATTATACACCATAGTTACAGTTCTTAGTATCATTATACACCATAGTTACAGTTCTTAGTATCATTATATACCATAGTTACAGTTCTTAATGTTATTATACACCATAGTTACAGTTCTTAATGTTATTATACACCATAGTTACAGTTCTTAATGTTATTATACACCATAGTTACAGTTCTTAATATCATTATACACCATAGTTACAGTTCTTAGTATCATTATACACCGTAGTTACAGTTCTTAGTATCATTATACACCATAGTTACAGTTCTTAATGTTATTATACACCATAGTTACAGTTCTTAATGTTATTATACACCATAGTTACAGTTCTTAGTGTTATTATACACCATAGTTATAGTTCTTAGTGTCATTATACACCATAGTTACAGTTCTTAGTGTTATACACCATAGTTACAGTTCTTAGTGTCATTATACACCATAGTTACAGTTCTTAGTGTTATTATACACCATAGTTACATTTCTTAATGTTATTATACACCATAGTTACAGTTCTTAATGATATTATACACTATAGTTCTTAATGTTATTATACACCATAGTTACAGTTCTTAGTGCTATTATACACCATAGTTACATTTCTTAATGTTATTATACACCATAGTTACATTTCTTAATGTTATTATACACCATAGTTAAAGTTCTTAATGTTATTATACACCATAGTTATAGTTCTTAGTGTCATTATACACCATAGTTACAGTTCTTAATGTTATTATACACCATAGTTACAGTTCTTAATGTTATTATACACCATAGTTACAGTTCTTAATGTTATTATACACCATAGTTACAGTTCTTAATGTTATTATACACCATAGTTACAGTTCTTAATGTTATTATACACCACAGTTACAGTTCTTAATGTTATTATACACCACAGTTATGGTTCTTAGTGTCATTATACACCATAGTTACAGTTCTTTGTGTTATTACACACCCTAGTTACAGTTTGTCATTACACACCATAGTTACTATTCTTAATGTTGTTACACACCATTGTTGCAGTACTTAATGTTGTTACACACCATTGTTACAATACTTAATGTTGTTACACATTATTGGTCAGTACTTAATGCAGACATTTATGTTTTACTAATTTCAGTGATTATCGTATATTTGCTGGGGGATCTCATGTTAAGGAAGAGGTTAAAGAAGAGGAAGATGAGGATGTAACTTTTAATCCAGATAAACATGATAAGAAGCCTTTAAAATCAAAAAGTGGAAGAGGAAGAGGTAAGTTTTTGACTGCGCAAACAGCTGTCTGTTGTTATAAAGACACTTATCTGTTAATATTTTCAGTCAATAAATCTATGACAGTTGGATTGGCCTATCAGTCAGGCTGTTGAGTGACAGCCAAATTTGTAAAAAGCCCCACATTAACACTATCATCATATGCATTGCCAGCATTCATGGGATTTCCTGCTTTTCCACATACTGCAATCTCTTAAACAATGTATCAGTTCATGTGCTGACCCTGTTGAGTGACAGCCAATATATAAAAAAACCGTACATTAACCATTAATATTAAGATATATATTCATAATTCATTCATTCATCGGCACCTTGCCGTCTTGACAGACGATAGTTTGTGCTTCAAAAAGGCATAATAACCATATTGCTTATGGCGGTAGCGAATATGACTGATAATGCCAATTCGCGCTGTAAATGTTCGTTCACAGTGGGTGCATGTGAACACGTCATTTCCACCATCATGCACCATCTTACGTCTCACACGCTCGGTGTGTGACTTATCTGCAATAATTTTCTCCTTTGTCTTTATTCCATTTCTGATGCTTGCCCTCCATGCAACACCCTGAGATCTCTTACCCATCTGTAATTCACCAAAAAAGATGTCCTTTGGTATTCTACCATCATCCATCCTCCTAAGATGTCCTATCCATCTAAGTCTACGAAGACTGAGCATGAAATAAACCGTCACACAACCTGATCTTTCCAGTACTTCAGTATTTGTGATTTTGTCTTGCCACTTAATACCAAGAATTCTTCGCAGACACCGCATATGAAAGCTGTCTAAACATTTTTCTTGGTGTGAGTAAGTTGTCCAGGCTTCACTGCCATAAAGAAGAGTACAAAGGACACTGGTTTGATAGACAAGGACTTTTGTTTTGGTAGTAAGCTTCCTGTTCTCCCAGACTCTTTTTCTTAACCTGTTCATTGTTGTTGCTGCCTTACCAATCCGAATGTTGATTTCCTGATCTAGGGATAATTTGCTATTTACCACTGATCCTAGATATGTAAAATGGTTTACCATCTCTAGTTCGGCGTCGTCATATACATAAGCCATTAATATAAAGTGGCAGGAAAAATTGGAGGTGGTGGCAAACTTTGAATATCTTGGGTCATTAATTACCAACAATGGTGACCCAATGTAGGAAATTAAAAGACGAACATCTATTGCTCTTCAGAAACTAAAACCACTAAATAAATTGTGGCGTGGGACACATAGATCTACAAAAATTAGATGTTAAGAACATTCGTCTTTCCCATTGCAACATACGCTTGTGAGACCCGGACACATACTAAACAAGCTGAATAGCATAAAAATGCCTTTGAATATAAATGTTAAAGATGGGTTCTAAGAATATCTTTGATACAGAAAAGAACAAATGCGTCCATACGACAAAATCTTAATATTGAAGTAGGTTGGCTACTAAAGACGATAAAACAAAGAAAATTTCAATATTTTGTTCACTTGAAACGTCATGAAAGTTCAGAGAGAACATTTATGGAGGGGTATATGCCTGGGAAGAGAGGAAAAGGAAGGCCAAAGAGAAGATGGGTGCAGGATGTGACAGATGATCTCCAGATGGGTGTATCTGACGTGGGACATCTTGCTTATGACTGAGAAGTTTTCCGGACGGTTGTTATGGGAGCGAAGTTCTGCAAGGGACATGCTACTGAATGAAATTAATATATTATCACAATCATCATGTGCATTGGCAGCATCGATGGGCTGTCCTGATCTCCAAAAGAACGTATAAGTTCGTGTGCTGATACTTTTTCATGCCATGTTTAACTGCTGTTAAGATTCTTCTTTCATTGTATCTCTTCCCCCAAATCTGTCCAGTTATTACAAATACTTGTATAGTCTAATTTTTCTTTCCTCAAAATGTGAAGAAAAAAAATGTCAACTACCTCTTTCTGATGTTTGTGACAAATTTTCTTTGAGTTTTAGCTTCTTTCAATACATTTATATTACTCATTTTGGCTGTGCAAGGTATTTTTAGAATGCTTGTGTAAAAGAAAAAAAACAAAAAACAATTCTCTGACTTTTAATAATGGTTTTGTTTGATTACTAATTGTCCAGGATTCGCAGCCATATATTAAAAATGATTCTGTCTAAAATTCAAGAATTCTTTTTTGTGAATTCCAGTGACAGGACTTATAATGCATAATCTGTGTTTCATTTTATAAAATGCATTCTTTGATTGTCTTATTCAATACTTTTTTTATTATACATCTCCCATCTGATGTTATCCATGTAGCTAATTATTTTAATTTATATGATTGCATTACATTAAAACCATTGATTTTAATTGTATATTTGGATATGGTCTGTTTCTTTGATATCACAATGACGTTTGTCATCTTTATTCAAGCTGCAGCTCTTTTTCATTTTCTATCATCGTGTAGCAAGTGCTGTGCAGCACATCGTTCTCATTACAAATTGCTGGACAGATTCTCAATTCTTTGCATGTTCTCCTGTCTCATGACTTGTCATGCCCAAGATGTTTTTAACGTCTTGTGTCCTCTGTTGCTTTGGTTGACCTCTGCCTCTTTGTCAAAGACCCATGCCATCTATTACTGTTATTTCTAAACCACAGTGACATGTAATAAGGTCAGATTATTGAAGTTACCGAGACCTGATGCTGTTTATGAGCCAATATGTAGGTTAATTTTATACAACCACTGTATATTTACATAGATATTTAAAATTGTCAAATACAAACAGAAACATAGTGAAAGTAGCATTATTTGATTTTCTGCTGTCTTCTTCTTCTGCACTTTATTCTCCATAGGGCCACAGACCCTCAGTAAAACCACATCAAGCCGTCCTATCTTTTGCTATCTCCTGCAGTTATTTTCTGCTTGACCTTGCCCCAATACTGTCTCAGTTCTGAGTCCAGCAGCAGTCATCTGGTAAATAGGTACTGCACTTACCTTGATAGGGGCCGCAGTGGCATTTTAGCTAGTAATATATCATGTGAAATAATGTCAGTGAGAACCTGGAGTCACAAGACAACAGTGCCTGATAGAGAGGTCACGATGTCAACCTCACACTTTGCAAAATGTTGTGGTTTCAATTAATGTTACTTTATTTCTAACATCATGCCAACATATTTGCATTTTTTCATCCCGTACATAACAGGGAGACCAAGAAAGAATGGTTCAGAAGGTCAGTATTTATTTTGTTGTTGTTGTTGTTGTTGTTGTTTTCACTTGATTGATTCGAACTAATGTCTTCTTCTTCTTCAGCATTCCGAGCCATTGAGGTTCTTTGCTGCAAATACAATCTGTCTCCATTCGTCTCTCTGGTGGACCTTCACTTGCCAGTCGTTGATTCCAAGTGCTTGTAGGTCTGTATGTATATTATCTCTCCACCGCCTTCTTGGTCTACCTCGGGGTCTACGGTCATTTATTTCCTGAGTGTAAGCGAGTTTTGTTTCCCTATTATCTTCCATTCTTTCTATATGCCCCAGCCATTGTAGTCTATTAGCCTTCATGATACCAGTGATTAGCGGGGACTTAAACAAATCATAAATGTCTTTGTTACTTCTTCTTTTCCACTCTCCACTTTGTGTATCCCTAATGGGTCCAAAGATGCGTCTTAAAATTTTGTTCTCAAAGGTTTGTAACAAGGCTTCGTCTCCTTTCGTTGTACTCCAGGTTTCAGAGCCATACAGCACAACTGGTCTGATCAGTGTTTTGTATATTGTGATTTTGGTGTTACGAGATAGCGCCTTTGATTTTAGTAGATGTTGTAGTGCATAGTATATCTTATTTCCAGAGTTGATTCTAGTTTGTATTTCTTCCCTTATGATGTTGGAGCAGTTGAAGATTGTACCCAGGTATTTGTATGTTTCCGTTCTTTTAATGGTCATATTATCTATTTGTATGTGGCCAGAGTTTTTAGCCATTCCGTCTCTTGAAATTACCATATATTCTGTCTTATCTTGGTTGATAACCAGCCCCATCTGTTGGGCTTTTTCCTTTAAGTGAGTCAATATTTCTAATGTCTTTTGTTCACTTTGCCCTATAATATCTATATCATCTGCATAACCAAGCAGCTTGGATGTTCCTCCAATATCACATTCCTCCTTTACCTTCCTTACAACTTTCTCTAGAGCCAGATTGAAGAGTAGCGGCGATAGTGCATCACCCTGTTTCAAGCCAGATGTTATTTGGAAGGGGTCTGATTTCCTGCCTTTATATGTTACTATATTATAACTATCTTCCATGCATAGTTTGGTCATGTTAATTAACTTCCTTGGTATTCCAAATTCCTGCATAACATTCCATAGACTATTCCTATGGACACTATCATAAGCCTTTTTAAAATCCACAAAAATGTTATGGAGATCTCTTTTATATTCCCAATGTTTCTCGGCTATTTGTCGTAAGATAAATATCTGATCTATTGTTGATCTGTTTTGTCTAAAACCCGCCTGGTAGTCACCTAATATGTCTTCTGAATATGGTTTTAGTCTATTTAGTAATACTGCGGATAGTATCTTATAGCTTGTGGACAGTAGTGATATTCCTCTATAATTTCCACATTGGAACTTGTCTCCTTTCTTAAAGATAGGTATCAATAATGACTCTTTCCAGTCATGGGGTAATTCTTCTGTCCTCCAGATTTTTATTATTAGTTCGTATAGCTTTAGATGTAATGCATGGCCACCTGCCTTTATAAATTCAGCAGCAATTCCATCAGTCCCAGTTGCCTTATTGTTTTTAAGTCGTGTGATTACATATAGGATTTCTTCAAATGTAGGTTCTTCAATTTGTGGTTCGCATGTTAGAACCTCTTCCTGTGGGAAAATGTTACTTGGAGCTTCACAATTTAGTAATTCAATAAAATATTCTTTCCATGTGTTGCACATGTCCTCATTGGTATTTATCATATTCCCATTTTTGTCTTTTAAACCATATGTGTTTTGTTGATGCCCTCGTTTCATTGACTTCAGTACTTTAAAAAATTTTCTGGATTCATTTTTCTGGTGATTAGTTTCCATATCTTTGATTATATTACTCATATATTCTCGCTTCTGCTGTCTGACTATTTTTGTAGCCTCTTTACATTCATTTCTATAATGCTCTTCCTTTTGGATGTTATTGATGTCATTTAACCATACATGTCTGGCATTCTTCTTCCTAGTGACTGCTTCTTCACATTTTTGATTGAACCCTCTGTTCTTTCTATGCGTGGTTGACACACCGAGACATTCTTCTGCGGTAGATTGAATTGTATTCTTGATGTTCAACCAAGTTTGGTCAACGCTTTCCTCCAAAGGGTTTTGCAAAGTTTCAAGTTTACATTTTATTTCATCTGTAAATTTCTCTTTGACTGTAATGTCTTGTAGTTTTTCTCTGTTATATGTTGGGTGTAATCTTTGTAATTTAGTATAGAAAGCTCTCTTAAGTTTTATTTTAAATTTTGCTCCAACGAGGAAATGGTCACTGTGGCACTCAGCTCCTCTATAACTTCTGACTTGCTGTATGTTTGATGCATTTCTGTTGTTAATTAAAATGTGATCTATTTGATTATAGGTTCTCTTGTCACATGATTTCCAAGTTTGTTTGTGTATATCCTTTCTTTGTAGTCTGGTACTGCTAATCTGCAGTCCTTTGGCTTCTGCCAGGTTGATGACTCTCCATCCATTATCATTTGAAGTTGTATGTAGGCTTTCCATACCGGCCACTTTTTTATTAGTTTGCTCTCTACCTATTTTTGCATTGAAGTCTCCCAGCACAATCAGGATGTCCTGTTTGGGGGTTTCTTCTATGACATCTTCCAGATCATTATAAAAGTCTTCTTTAATATCATCTTCTTTCTCTTCAGTAGGTGCATGTACATTAATCATCGTTATATTTTTCCATTTACCTTTTATTCGTAATTTACTAATCCTGTCATTAAAAGCTTTAAAGTTTAAAATGTTCCCTCATAACTCTTTTTTGATGACAAATCCTGTTCCTAATTCATGTTTATTTTGGGTGTTTCCTCCATATATTATAATCATTCCATTTTGCTCTAAAGTACCCTCTCCTGGCCACCTTATTTCTTGAATTGCTGTGATATCCATTTGATATTCAACCAGCTCCCGGGTTAGTTCTTCGGCCGCTCCAGCTCGATATAGTGTCTGTACATTCCATGTTCCAAATCTCAAAAGTCCTTTAACGTTCCAAGGTCGTTGTCCAGATAAGTCAGTCCGATATCGAGGCTCATGTATTTGTTTCGTAACAAAGAAAGGTTTTTACAAAGGTGGGGATGTTAACCCCACGCTTCAACCCCCAACCTGGAGGACCAGGGTGTTTCTCTTTGTCTGTTCTCTACCCTTTGACCTGTCCGGCTTGGGAGGCCCTGCTGGTAGCTACGCTACCGCCGGCATAGCTCTCAGGGTCATTGAGAAACTCAAGCTCCCCCACCATGACAAGGTGGAAACACCATCGGGGGAGTTCGAACTAATGTGTAGTCCATAAATGCTACTTCTAGTAGGACTGGACTGAATTTTTACGTGTGGATTAGCTTTCCCTATTACCAGTGTACCTCGCCACCAGGCGGACCCACTCTGACTTCAGAGGCACTTATAATTTACGTCCTCAAGTCAAGGACGAGAAGTCAGCATTTTAGTCCAACTGACAGATGTTTAGCTTGAATCCCTTACCTCAGCATCAGCAAACCAAATATTTAAGAGCAAAGGCTCTTATCCATTCAGTCATGCTGACCTCTAGTAATGATTTGATACTGGTGATGTTGTTGTGTTTCCATTGTATTGGTTTGTTAACAGTGCTGTCACATAATGAAATGAGAGATTGATAAGCTCATGATGCTAGTAAACTGAATACTGACAGAGACAGCATGAGGACTGACAAAATAACCAGTCATCATTGATAAGCTCATGATGCTAGTAAACTGAATACTGACAGAGACAGCATGAGGACTGACAAAACATCCAGTCATCATTGATAAGCTCATGATGCTAGTAAACTGAATACTGACAGAGACAGCATGAGGACTGACAAAACAACCAGTCATCATTGATAAGCTCATGATGCTAGTAAACTGAATACTGACAGAGACAGCATGAGGACTGACAAAACAACCAGTCATCACATTGAGGTGAAAACCCTGTTCTGCTAGGACAGTAGGGGATGAGAATCTGATAAGACAGTTACAGGCTTATTGTCTGGTCTTGTATTGTCATGTCCAGCTTTTTTGTTTCAGTAATTAATTAGACAGTAGTGTTGTGCAGCCAGTATATTTGAGCTATTTTCACTTGCCTCGTGACTCTCTAATGCTTGACCTCTATCATCTTCATTAACAAACCGAAAGATCAAAATGTGTATTTCTGTTTTTCATGACATTCATGTTTTACAATGAATCTTTTAAAATGGTGTGCTGCATAATATCTAAAAAATCTCTGTTACTCATTGAAATTATGAAGCATTTGTTCCTGCAGGAATAAACCAAGAACGAGAGAAGAAAACAACCATAACCAAAGTTCCCACAGGTTTCAAGTGTGGCATATGTGCTCGTATTTTCTCATTGCGAGGTCAGTGCCTTTTGTGTACTGCCATCTTTGTCTGTTTATATCAATTATCATAAAAGCATATTAATTAAAAACTATTCCATTCAATGCTTTACTCTTTTGTTCTAATTCAGAACTTTGAACACACTGATCCCAGGAATGCTAACCTGGTCAAAAATGCACGCTAAAAGTCGGATGTGTTGGCCTAAGGGTTTCGACCCAAGGGTGCCTAACCAGACACACCACAATCACATCTGAAAAAACACTCCAGATGAACGCAAAGAAGAAGAAAGAACACACTGATAAGCTATGCCATATTAATCCTGTGCTGCCATCATTTTGCCATCTATTGTAGACGATACTGGTTAAAATCACAAGCATATTCTGAGAAAAAAACAAACAAAAAACCATGTATTTCATTCAGTGGAAGATATAAAGTAAAGGTAAATTAATATAAAAAACGAAGCGTACAAGGAGTGTCATTTGTCAGCACCAAATTGGCGCGGTTAATAACTGTACACTCATGGATTTTGTGCTGAGGAGAATGGAGCACCTATGAAATGTGTCTGGAGGGCAATGGTGATATTTCACACTGAACTGAATAGAATAACAAGAAATGAAAAAAACAACAACACATACACAAGTTTGAGATACACAACAGCAGTCACAAACTACTCAGAAACTCACATATAGATGATTAAATCTCGCAGATACAGGCAGTCCTTTGTGATTTTCAAAACAGTTGGCATAGCATCTGTTGTGACGTTGGTACCAACTTTGGCTTGTAGACATTGTACTCACCTTTTATATGTGTAGCATTTAGTGTTAATCACATTTTATATGTGTAGCATTTAGTGTTAATCACATTTTATATGTGTAGCATTTAGTGTTAGTCACATTTTATATGTGTAGCGTTTAGATTTACTCACACTGAGACAAGAGTTAGAGCTTTCATTATGAAAATTGAAAACATGCAGTTGGGCCTTGTGTTTAACAATAATGCATCATAACAAATACTTTATTATCAAGTATGATGCTCTGAGTGCTTGCAATCAGTATTAACATGAAAAATACATTCACAGGTATTGATCACCACTCACAGTGAGGCAAGGAAAGCAGTAGAGATTAATGTCAGGCTATCTGCTTTTACCTATACTTCTTTCCTTTCCCTTCTATGAGTGCCATTCAGTACCTTGGAATTTATTTCTCATACTATTTCAGTGGCCTCTAGGGTTTGCCAGCAATGGCCGTTATTAAGAATGAGATGACTAGACAAAGATAAGTTCAGCCAGTAATTTTGGGTTAATGAAGAGTGAAGTCATCACCAGGAACATCAATTTAGGTTCTGTATTCTGTCCATTTGTAGGAAATGCCAAGGCTCATCTTATTACACACACAGATCAGAAGCCATTTGCCTGTGACTTTGAAGGATGTGGTAAACAACTCAGAACCAAGGAGAGCTTGCGGAGACATCAGCTTAGTCATTTGGGTACATATTGTTTAATGTTGTTGCTTTCTAGGTTTTATATAGCTGGCAAATGAAAAGAAACAAGCAAGAAGCAGGGCATGGTGGGTGAGATAGCATGGGTGCTGTACTGAAATAATTTCTTCCTTTTGATAGTAATTTTGAAGGAATGGTTCACGGATCCGGATATTTTAACAGACTTAACAGATCTTTAAATAGGTTTTGGAAAATAAACAGAGCAAAGAATAATACTTAAAGTAATCAAAACGTGGAAACTCTCATGGCTTGGCCACACCCTAAGATATGAAGAAATACTAGAGTGAGTAGTGGGCAGCACAGTAGTGGGGAAAAGAGGAAAAATTAAACCAGGAACATTTATAAAACAAGCATACACAGATCTATCAGTGCAGACATACAAGGAATTAAAGAGCTTTCATCTATTCTGTTTGTAATCTATGTTTAACTGATTAGCATGTTTAGTTTCATATTGTCTATGTCAACTTGTTGTTAGAAAATATGTATCATGAAACTTCAAATATTTTTCATCTCCAAAATATTCTGTTAAAAATATTGATAGACATCTTTTTTTTTTTTATTGTTAGTTATTTAAATCAGGTTCCTTGTATTATAGTTGTGAAAATGCAATAAATGAAGTGTAATTAGTAAGTATGATTAATAAAACGTGACCAGAAACTCAGTACGGGTTTGTTACATATAAAGCAACAAGGAATGCAATTGTTTGATTTATCAAAACTCATGGAAAGATCCATACAGACGCAGCAGGACCAATATTTATTAGCATAGACTGTTCAAATGCTTTTGACAATGTAAAAACATCAAGGCCTTTTTGACATTTAGCATGAACTGAATATAGATGGGAAAGATCTAAGGATTATAAAGAGTAAATATTGGGAGCAAAGATCCAAGGAGAATTTTTATCTATGGAGAATTTAGTGAATTCAAAGCAATTAAAAGAGGAGTTAGTTATTCAAATATATGTTTTATCATCTAATCTTTTCAACATTTACAGCAGGAAAATTCCCAGAAACATGCACGTTTCCTGAGGGAATTGAAGTTTGCAGCCATAATATAAATATCCTGAGATAGAGTATAATATATGTTTAATTACAGAATCTGAAAGTAGTCTGCAAACCATTTGAGACAAGGTAGTGGAGGAGAGTGAGAAGAGTGAAAAAGTGAAGTTGCGTATCCTTTACTGAACATTGGACATGTAAGTCAACTGCAGCATTTTTTGGCTGTTTATGATTTCTTGGCAAGTTTGCGTTCAGTAGTTTGCCATTGCTTTCTGAATGACCAGCACTCATACCACTGTATGAAAACCAACGCAAGAGGTCTGCCGCCAAATCGCTTGCAGCTGTGTTTCGAACATGTGTCTGTAACCACTTCGCCACAGAGCCGGCGAGCGAACCTTAGCAAAACTGAATGCATGGTATTTACCAAGAAAGCACATTTTCCAATATGTTTTATGTATTGTAAATAGTAAAAGCATGCAATTCAAACAGTCCAATTGTTGTCAATATCTAGGCATTACAGTAACATTTGATAGAAGATATGGTACAGAGATAATGACAAGAATTGTCATGTTTAAAGATTCCTTGACAAGAGGCAGGAGTCTCCGTGGGGAAGTGGTCAAGCCGTCTGCATCGCGACCTGAAGGTTGTGGGTTCAATTCCATGCTGGGTCTTTTGGTTCACGAGTGCATTTTTCTCAGAGACTCGAGGTCATTGTTTGAGCTACGGAGTTCGTGCTTTGTGTGACACTTTTCGGCAGGCTGCCCTGCAGAAAGAGACTGAGCCATATGGGATAAAACCTGGGGCAATGAAGTTGATTCTCTTGACTTTTATGACTTGAAGACTTTTCCTTGGCAAGAATAAGCAATATCATGAAAAAGGGATAACACATGAACAAAAATTCACTTTATGCAAAGTTCTGTTCCTCTTTATGGATGCAAAAGCTGAACAATGAGTAATGAAATGATGAAGAAGCTTGAGGCAGTGGAGATGTGTTTTTTTTAAAAAGAATACTGAAAAGTGGGCAGAAAAGGAAACAAAGGTTCAAGTATTGAGAGCTGTAGGTGTTACAGGATCACTTATCAAAACATAAGGAAGAGATAAATGACATTTTTGGGCTACATCAGCAGAAGAGGTGAAATAGAGAAATTAGTCTAATATGGACAATTTTCTTACCGACCAACTGCACTAAAAGTGTTTGTCGCCTTGTGTATTCTCATTAGATGTCTTGTTTCTGTTGATTCTTGTGTTGTTGTTGCTTGTAACCAAGTTGTACTTAGGGTGTTCTTATATTACAAAGATTATAATTATCAGTACTATTATTTTTAGTTTTTTTTGAAACATTGTCTTGTCCTCTTCTTCTCGCTTGCTGTATCTTGTCTCTTCTTCTCACTTGCTGTATCTTATCCTTCACTTCCCTCTTGTTATTTCTTTTAGTCTCATGCTCAGTGCATATTCCTACTCTTAATCTAACAACCTAACTTATGATTTTGTTTATGTTACTTCATTCAGATGTGTGTTGCCATACAGTTTTCACTTGTATCTGTGTATGTCTTTACTTCTGTTGAACTTTCCAGTTACATTTTGTGTTCATTCCACCCTCCCCCTTTTCTTTCTCTCCCCCCCCCCCCCCCCCCCCCCCCTTTTCATCTGATGGTCTATGTTGTGTGGTGTTAGTGATAATATCTGTGTACAGTATTCTGACTCATATACTACCAGTCATCCTTCTTAGGTTTCCATAAAGTTTTTGGTTTCAGCCAAATGCATTCTCATTGATGCTGGTATGCCGGGCAGGCCTTTAGTTAGTGTTTAACAGACATTTTGTCTGCTGCCACACGAACTTTGATCCACAGCTTCAGTGTTTAATTTGTCAAAGAAGTGATACCTGAGTCTGTTGTTGACTTACAGATTATTACGTGTTCTTTTCTGAGATGGTCATAATATGGGTTGTGGTGTCTAAGGTGTGTGCTTTTCCATCTCTTGTGGTAGGTGTGTTATTTTACCTTCATTGTCAGACATTAATATATTTAATCTGGAGTAGTTTCCTCCCATTGTTTCAAAGACCCCCATTTACATACTATTATGGTATATTAGAGACTTAGTACTAGGCCATATTTTCATAATAGCATTGAAATTAACAGTAGGTACATTTGAGCAGATATAGAAAACTAATGAATGAAACATATAACATGGAAATTCAATAAAAGACAAAAATCTGTCTTTATTTTGTGGAGCTTCCTGGCCATATTTTGCATTCATTTGTTTTCCATATTGTTGTGACCAGCACACTCTAGGGGCATATGCCAAATATGTTACCTCCCAGCAGATCTTCTGGTACCCCTTTCTGGAGGCCGGGTTGACTCGTAGCCACATCTTCTTCTGCTGCCTATCATCTTCCAACGAAGCATAGGTCCTCAACCAATCATGCCAAGTCCTTTGTAGGCTTGTTCATGATTGGTTGGATTTTGCAGCTACAGTTGTCGATGGGATGAGGTAGCCAGTCTTACACCGACTTTCCTTCCTTGCCTTTTACAACACCGTGAGCTACAGTGTCAAACCATTCTTTGCTTCCCATATTGGCACGGGTAACACAGGGATGGCTGACGCATTTGGTCATGAATAAAAACCAACTTCAAGAGGGATTTGAACTCGGGACCTCCAGGGCTGGCAGGTGTATAAACTAGCCAATAATCCTGATCCTACAGTAACGACTTAAAAATTATCCAGTTTGAGAAAATTGCATGTTCTTGCCAAATTTTATTGTTTTATCATGTATTTTGTTAACCATAACACATTTCTGATGGACAGGAATAAAGATGTTTGAATGTTCCGAGTGCAAGAAAAAGTTCAGCAGTAACGCCAGCCTGCAGGAGCACATGGCCAGACATACGGGGGCCAAGCCTTTGTCTTGTAATGTGTGTGGCATCAAGTTTCGCCAGCTGGCTGTGCTCAAGCGCCACATTGCCACTCATTCTGATGATAAGCCATTTGTGTGTGGGATTTGTGGGAAAAGTTTTTCCATGAAGGTTTATCTTCGGTCACATATGAAAATACACACAGGTAACAATTTGATAACTTCTGAACTGTGGCAATTTGAGCACTGTTATGTACTGTGACAATTTGAGCACTGTTATGTACTGTGACAATTTTAGTACTGTTCTGTACTGTGATAATATGAGCACTGTTCTGTACTGATCCAATTTGAGCACCATTCTATACTGTGACAATTTGAGCACTGTTATGAACTGTGACAATTTTAGTACTGTTCTGTACTGTGATAATATGAGCACTATTCTGTACTGATCCAATTTGAGCACCATTCTATACTGTGACAATTTGAGCACTGTTCTGTACTGTAATCTTGAATTACAGTTAACAAAGTAAAGTAAAGGACCCTTGTATGTGCCTTGAGTTGTATTGCATGTATGGTCCTAGCTATATTTGTTGTACAGACCAATCGGCTCTCAATGGGTCATGTGATCACAATCATGCCAGCTACCTTTACTTTTGAGGATATTTCCTGGTACTTATTTCCTGCCTGATTGACCTGGTACCCCAGTTTCAAGAAAAAAAAAATCTGCAATGGTGGGGATTTAAATACATGACCACCAAGCTAGCAGGTAAACATGTTAGTTATTGGATTATTACAGCTCCCTCATCTTGAATTGAACTAAGATAATTTATTTTTTAACCTTAAACATCATGACACTCAATAGTGGGATTATTTTGTTTTTGTTTAATTTAATCAGACACAGAAAAGAATAAATTGTTCACAATTTTCAGTTTTATGATCAACAGTTATCCTGTTCTCGCCATTTATCTATTTTATTGATCAGATTACAGTGATCCATCCATGTTCCATGACCACTCCTGGATGAGGTTGTCCAACTGCCAGAGGTTTAATTGCGCACAATATGTGCATAGGGCCTTCTTATTTTCCACCTTTGTTCAAAGATACTTTTATCTCGAGTTAAATTCACAGCAAGAATAAAATTGTGTATGACCTATATGGCTTTGGAATTAAAATAGGTAGCAGGAAATTTCCAAGGAAGTAAAGGTGGCCAGTGTGATACTGACCACATTACCCATTGAGTGCAAGTTGGTCTAAAAATATAGTTCTAACACTATATATCCATTGAGTCTCATGGAGTCAAATGGAGTTATTTACTTACCATGGCTCTGGTATTGATTTAATTTCAAAATGGGTCTGAAATATATCTGGTACAAAATAGATGGCTGACATAGTAATGTCCCTTTGTTTGTGTTCTCTTTTAACCAAAAATATGGACTTAGGATTGATTAACTGTAAGGAAGACCTTCATTGCATTGTGAAAGTATCCATTAATGCTTTGATCTCCTTCAGATTACACTGGGATTATTTTAGTGCACAAACTCCATGGCAACAGCAAGGATTCCAGTATTTGTGTACCAGAATCTACATATGCTATACATATTCTATTTCTAGTAGATTTACACATTTGAAATGCTGCCAAAACAGGAGCTATTCATCCAACTCATAATGGTGTTTAATCTTTGAAGTTTGCACACTGAGCTCCTATTTTTCATTTTTCTTCAAAAAAGGCTAGACAATAGAAAAAATATAAAAATGTAACTTTGAAGAAGATGGAAAAGCATATAAAAACCAATAATTTTTAATAGACCTGAGCAAAATAAAATCCATTATCTGCAATAATAACATATACTATATATCTTAATTATAACCTCGTAGGTTTGAAGAGGATATTATCTTTTTAATTAGAAAAAAAACATCCAATCAGCTATTATGAAGTAGGTGATTAGTATAATATCATCAGATTGCCCTGAAAAGTAGTCCTGAAAATGCTGTTTTCTCATCTCATCTCTCATGTCATCAGATTCCTATTGTGTCTTGTGGTCTTGAGGTGAAGTATAAATAGCAGTATAAATGCTGATTTCAGCTGGATTGAAATATGCTTTTCATGCTACAGGTGGACACCTATCCAAAGCCCTCTGATCTGACATATCCCGGGATGTCCCAGTGATGGAAACTTTATTGTTTAATTTGTCAGATACAAATCGATGCAAGGACTTTTTTAACATTAGCCCAATGACTGGGCTGCCCTTGTGTTTATGGTAGAAATTTCATGAAGATACCTAGGGACATCCACATAGAGCTCATAATGTTCAAGTCGATAATCTCAGAAATGCACATAGGCACCCCTCTGTTAGCCAAAGGGTGAAGATCAATTTCCTGCCCACCAGTAAAAAGGTAGTTCAGGAGAAATTCAACAGCACATTGTCCCAAGAGACAGAAACTGAGCTCAAGCACACACCACTAGAAAAAAAATTAGAAAGGCTTGAAGAACTTGTGTACCGCCACTGCCTGTGCAAATTTAAGGTCATTGGGAGGAGGAAGATTACAAGTCAGCAGGAGAGCAGGGGACAGAAGCTAATTGAGGAAGTGAGAGTGCAGAAAACAGTTCAAGACTGCTGATGAGAGATGAGAAAGACTTGTGTGGCAACACCTCAAAAGTAAACATAATGCCCTCTGCTGCGCAAACTGGCTCTGCAGGAATAGGAAGAGAACGCAGAAGGCATGAGAAATGTTCTTTTAGGTAACCATTCCAGTTTGTGAGTTTTGTTCTAGCAGCCACGATCTGGCATCCCCAGAAAAGGGAAAGAAGAGCTAAAAGAGCATCTGTTGAAAGTGTATTCAAATGACCAGAGAGAAATCCTACTTGGTGAGATGGAATGTCTGTTGTGGCCAGAGAAATTAATGTTTGGTTTCAATGTCAAGTCTCAGTTGTGGAGGAAGATTGTGGCAGTGGTACTTGGGTGGGCCCAGGTCATGACTCACAGGTGTCTTTCTCCTGTAATGTATCCAAACTCTGTACACCATCTTCAAGACACATGTTCAAAGTGTACAGAAGTGAGCCCTGTGTAAAGAAGGTAAAGAGGCCGAAACATTCATGGCAGAGGGACAATTTTTGATGATCAGGAGTTTCCTTTTGTTCTTGCTCCACAATGGAGTTCATACTACTGTTAACTTTTATCTTGTTATAAAAGTCTTGTTTTCTCCTTACATTGAATAAATGATTAAGATGCATCTGTAATTCTTCTTGTTTTCTTTCAGGGGAAAGACCATTCACTTGTGACACCTGTCATAAATCATTTGCCCATGCATCTGATTTGAATCGTCACAAATTTATACATACAGGTAAGAATCTTTTTCTTTGTGTATTTTTGTCTGTGGTCATTTGCTTGATGTCTTTTGTATTTTCCAGTTAGCAAAAAAAGCTTTATTTAATATTATTATCTGTTTGTTTATGATTAGTTTGCTAGTTAAATACATTTTTTAAAACATAAATATACTAATATTGTACCTGCGCTGGGCTTAGGAGCAGAGAATGAATTTCACAATTTCCCGACATACTGGGTCGAGGGTTCAGCTGCAAATGATTTGGAAGCAGACTGTCATGCATTGATTTTAATGGTATCAGCGTCAGCCGTTCAGAAAACAGTAGCAAATTACTAAATGTAAAGATTGTCCAGTAAATTACAAACAGCCAAAAATGCTGGGGTTGATGGAGATGTCCTGTAAAGAACATGCAGCCTACTTCAACTATTAGTGTTATAGAACTAAAATGTATAAATCTGATAGCAGTCTTTGGACTAACATTCATTCATTTGTGCCTGTCTAGAATAGAACTGTAAGGTGTATTTTTAATGACTGTGCAGTGTTTGAAAATATTGCCGTTCCAAGTTTTGTATTCACCTCTATAAAGTTCATGCAACATAATAGGTAAATACAAAACTTCGAATGGCAATATTTTCAAAAACCTCACAGTCATTAAAAATACACCTTGTAAAATGGTATGACGGAGAAAATATGCTGGTTCTGGAGAAGTCACATTTCGAGACAACCTGACATGAGTGAGCACTGTAACTAGAAAGTTTTTTTCTCATGAACACACAGGGCAGATGAAATAGAGGAAAACATAAAAACACATGGAGAAGAGAAATAGAGATAGATGAATAATATGGGGGGAGCGACAGGAGATAGCAAACAGTAGGACAGCTTGGTATAAGTTGGTTAGGAGCCTTTGCTGCAACTGGGAAGAACAGACAGAAGGAGAAGAAATCTTCCAATTGAATGACTTGAGTACAGGTCAGACTTGTAGAAAGAAATGTACTGTTTATGAGCAGACTTGTAATGGGCATCAGTTTCTGTTGAATAAAACTTGTGTGCTTCATAGGAAAGAAACCATATGCATGTTCAGTGTGCTCAGTGCGCTATAGTGATGCATCCAGCAGGAGACGCCATGAGCGAGAGCACCAGAACAAACCACAGTACATGTGTCATCTCTGTGATCAGTACTTCACCCGCGCCGGGCAGCTAAGAAGTCACCACATGAGGGAGCACAACTCAGAAATAGAGACATTATTTGAGGTTCAAGTGCTGGATAAGGGATTGCAAGTAAGTAATAACAGTACAATATGGTAGCATTTGCTTGTAGCTTCACAGTTTTGACCCCTGTATGATATTACGCTGACAATGACATGAGTGCAGTCAGTCAAGGGTTCAGTATTAGCTCTCATCATTTGCTATGGGAGGAAAAGACTGGCCACCTGTGCCTCTGTGTACTCAGGCCTACACAAAAAAAAAATGGTGTGTGTGGGTGGGAGGTGTGTGTTTGTGGATGGGGGATGTGTTGTTGGGTGGGGATGTGTGCATGGGTGGGGAGATGTGTGTGTGGGTGGGGGTGTGTGTGGGTGGGGGATGTGTAGTTAAGGGATGGGTGATGGGTGACTGGGTGTGAGTGGGTAGAGGATGTGTGGGTGGGTAAGTGTGTGTATGTTGAGGGATAGGTGGGGGATGTGTGTGTGTGTGTGTTTTTTTTTTCTAAACCACGTTTTCACGTCACATTCAACTTCGGCGTCACTTGCGAAATATCTTCCACAAAGGTGGGTTTTCAGTGGCCTTAGCCCCTAGCGACTTCCTGTAAAGTGGTGCATAGCTGGGTAGAAAAAAGTTACTAGGGTGAGTCAATAAGTAAGTCACACAGTTCTGTGGGATGGCAGGTAATGAAAACAAAGCACGCAGTTCTATGCAGCCGATTTGGGAGGACTGATAAAACAATGGGATAAATGCATCAATGTTTTTGGAAATTATATTGAGAAATAAAGGGACAATTTATGTATAAAAATAAACAGTTTCAAGTTGTTATCATATTTAGTTATTTTTCTATTTTTCCATTTTTCCATTTGTGACTACTTATTAACTTACCCCTCATATTATGCCATTGTTAGTGTGCATGCTGGACAAAAAAGATAGAATTCCCTTATATCTCATCTCATCTCATCATGTTCCTCTTGTACCTTGCGGTGTCGAGGTGAAGTATAAACTTCGTGAGAGTGCCCGGTTATGGGCTTCGTATATCGACATTTCCATGGATTCTGTTATTCCCTCCGTCCAACGTTTACGTGGTCGGCCTCTTCCTCTGCTTCCATCTGGTCTGTACAGCATTGCTTGTTGTGGCATGCTGTTGACTGGTAGCCTACTTGCATGGCCAAACCATTTGACTTGCTGCTTTCTAATAAAATCTAGAGCAGCTTTAACCCCCACTTTAGTCCTGATTTCTTCATTTCTGATCTTATCTCTTCTTGATACGTTGAGTATTCTTCTCAGGAACCTCATTTCTGTTGTTGTGATTTTTCTTTTCTCTTTTTCTGTCATTGTCCAGGTTTGGCATTGGTAGCACAGAGTTGGTAGGAAGATTGTGTTGTAAAGTGCTTTCTTAGTAGTTATTGATACATGTTTGTTCTTTAGTATTGGTGCCATTTGTCCAATGAGTTGATTTTTTATCAAAATATCAAAATAGAAACCACAATATTAATGTTCAATGGATCACAGAGAGAAGGCAAACTTGGTCCCAAATATGTTGAGCTGAAGTTCAAATGTGTCAACTGAAAGATAAATATGACAACTTCATTGTAAATAAATACAACAAAGCTGTCCATTTTAAGAACAAGAATCAAGAAGAACCATTATGTGTGTACACAAATTTCTGATTAATTTCATTATATCTATTTTTCTGAGTCTTTAGTAAATCATTTATATACCTATTTAACATGAATAATTAATTGTAGCTAGACACAAGGATTCTAAAATATTCCTTGTGATATTTTATTTCAGCAAACAGACGTGGTGAGGCAAGAAGGACAAAGTGGCGACATGGTAGTTGGTATGCCTGTTTCTGACCAGATGCTGATAGAAACGTCTTCACTGGCACAGGTAAGGTTTGTGTTCTGTTGTTTTAAGTCATATATATATATAGAGAGAGACAGCACATTGGCAGGTTGTTTTGTGGCATAGAAAAACCTAACCAATACAGATGTGTGCTACTCAAAGGTCAGTTCTGTAATCTTGATAGAGTCTGCATGTAGCCAACTGTTGTATTAGCCCTGTTGATGGCGTCTAAGATCTGCATCTAGACTGCTATTGTGCTAGCACTGTTGATGGTATCTAAGATCTGCATCTAGACTGCTATTGTGCTAGCACTGTTGATGGTATCTGAGATCTGCATCTAGACTGCTATTGTGCTAGCACTGTTGATGGCATCTAAGATCTGCATCTAGACTGCTATTGTGCTAGCACTGTTGATGGCGTCTAAGATCTGCATCTAGACTGCTATTGTGCTAGCACTGTTGATGGCGTCTAAGATCTGCATCTAGACTGCTATTGTGCTAGCACTGTTGATGGCATCTAAGATCTGCATCTAGACTGCTATTGTGCTAGCACTGTTGATGGCATCTAAGATCTGCATCTAGACTGCTATTGTGCTAGCACTGTTGATGGCGTCTAAGATCTGCATCTAGACTGCTATTGTGCTAGCACTGTTGATGGCGTCTAAGATCTGCATCTAGACTGCTATTGTGCTAGCACTGTTGATGGCGTCTAAGATCTGCATCTAGACTGCTATTGTGCTAGCACTGTTGATGGCATCTAAGATCTGCATCTAGACTGCTATTGTGCTAGCACTGTTGATGGCGTCTAAGATCTGCATCTAGACTGCTATTGTGCTAGCACTGTTGATGGCGTCTAAGATCTGCATCTAGACTGCTATTGTGCTAGCACTGTTGATGGCGTCTAAGATCTGCATCTAGACTGCTGTTGTGCTAGCCCTGTTGATGGTATCTGAGATCTGCATCTAGACTGCTGTTATGTTAGCCCTGTTGATGGCGTCTAAGATCTGCATCTAGACAGCTGTTGTGTTAGCATCTAAGATCTGCATCTAGACATCTGTTCTGTTAGCATCCAAGATTTGCATCTAGACATCTGTTCTGTTAGCATCCAAGATTTGCATCTAGACAGCTGTTGTATTAGCATTGTTGATGGCATCCAATATCTGCATCTAGACAGCTGTTGTGTTAGCATTGTTGATGGCATCCAATATCTGCATCTAGACAGCTGTTGTGTTAGCATTGTTGATGGCATCTAAGATCAGCATCTAGACAGCTGTTGTGTTAGCATCCAATATCTGCGTCTAGACAGCTGTTGTGTTAGCATTGTTGATGGCATCTAAGATCAGCATCTAGACAGCTGTTGTGTTAGCATCCAATATCTGCGTCTAGACAGCTGTTGTGTTAGCATTGTTGATGGCATCTAAGATCAGCATCTAGACAGCTGTTGTGTTAGCATCCAATATCTGCGTCTAGACAGCTGTTGTGTTAGCATTGTTGATGGCATCTAAGATCAGCATCTAGACAGCTGTTGTGTTAGCATCCAATATCTGCGTCTAGACAGCTGTTGTGTTAGCATTGTTGATGGCATCTAAGATCAGCATCTAGACAGCTGTTGTGTTAGCATCTAAGATCTGCATCTAGACAGCTGTTGTGTTAGCATTGTTGATGGCATCTAAGATCTGCATCTAGACTGCTGTTATGTTAGCCCTGTTGATGGCGTCTAAGATCTGCATCTAGACAGCTGTTGTGTTAGCATCTAAGATCTGCATCTAGACATCTGTTCTGTTAGCATCCAAGATTTGCATCTAGACATCTGTTCTGTTAGCATCCAAGATTTGCATCTAGACAGCTGTTGTGTTAGCATTGTTGATGGCATCCAATATCTGCATCTAGACAGCTGTTGTGTTAGCATTGTTGATGGCATCCAATATCTGCATCTAGACAGCTGTTGTGTTAGCATTGTTGATGGCATCTAAGATCAGCATCTAGACAGCTGTTGTGTTAGCATCCAATATCTGCGTCTAGACAGCTGTTGTGTTAGCATTGTTGATGGCATCTAAGATCAGCATCTAGACAGCTGTTGTGTTAGCATCTAAGATCTGCATCTAGACAGCTGTTGTGTTAGCATTGTTGATGGCATCTAAGATCAGCATCTAGACAGCTGTTGTGTTAGCATCCAATATCTGCGTCTAGACAGCTGTTGTGTTAGCATTGTTGATGACATCTAAGATCAGCATCTAGACAGCTGTTGTGTTAGCATCTAAGATCTGCATCTAGACAGCTGTTGTGTTAGCATTGTTGATGGCATCTAAGATCAGCATCTAGACTGCTGTTGTGTTAGCATCTAAGATCTGCATCTAGACAGCTGTTGTGTTAGCATTGTTGATGGCATCTAAGATCAGCATCTAGACAGCTGTTGTGTTAGCATCTAAGATCTGCATCTAGACAGCAGTTGTGTTAGCGATCAAGATCTGCATCTGGACAGCTATTTTGTTAGCATCCAAGATCTGCATCTAGACAGCTGTCACATCAGCCCTATTGATGGTGCCTATGATCTGCAATGTTGTGTTAACCCTTTTGATAGCACTGGTCCTGCTGAGAAATGTGGATATCTTGGTGCAAGCAAATTATGTCTCATGACAAGTGTGAATAGCCCACTGACATGACTCAGTACGTCACCAGTTCTCTGCTTTGTGCATTTTCATGCCAACAATGTCATTAATGCACTGGCCTGTTCTGTTAGATGGCCTCTGCCAAGGGATCATGCCTTCATGACTGTTTTTCTAAACCACTGACATTTGGTGTATTTAAGTTTTGAAGACATGATATCATTTATGAGTCAATCTTCTTCAGTTAGTTATCTGTTGGAGCATCATCCTTGCACTTTGGACATGTTCATGGGTGCTCAGATCCTTCCCCCAACATATGTTCATGGGTGCTCAGATCCTTCCCCCAACATGTGTTCATGGGTGCTCAGATCCTTCCTCCAACATATGTTCATGGGTGCTCAGATCCTTCCCCAACATGTGTTCATGGGTGCTCAGATCCTTCCCCCAACATACGTTCATGGGTGCTCAGATCCTTCCCCCAACATATGTTCATGGGTGCTCAGATCCTTCCCCCAACATATGTTCATGGGTTCTCAGATCCTTCTCCCAACATATGTTCATGGGTGCTCAGATCCTTCCCCCAACATATGCATCAGCATCTTACAGCTAACAGTGCCAGTTTTATGTTGGTTGATGAGACACCTCTTCTTCAGAGTTCTTGTAGAATGTCAATATTCTTTCTTCTTGTTCCACAGTATTCTAAGAACTGTTCTCTGATATTTAATTTCAGAAACCTCCTTCTTCCTCTTAGTGCTTGTGGAATGGTCTATGTCTCACATATGTATGTTGCCACAAGAAAGATGCATGTTCTCATATTTACTTTTATTTGTTTGCTGCTGTAGGTTTCTCTTGCTGTTGCGCCTCTGCATTGCTATGGCCAGTCTTCTTCTGGCTTTTTGTGAACAGTCACCATTGTTGTCAAAAATTCAGACATTGTAACATTTCAAATGTCTTAATTACTTATTGTAATATTTAGTTGACGTGGATTTGTCTGTGGGTATTATCTATTTGTTTTTGTTAGTTTTTAATATTCAGAGAAAAGTTAAATTTTTTATTGTGTTTTTAATGGGCAGGACTGTTCTATCCCTTGGCATTGTTTGAGAAATAAACCATATATTTAGTATTTATATTTTCCTTTATCTCCATTTATTTTTGAAAAGCTTTGAGACTTGGTTCATGAAACGGATGAAATCCTGTGATTGCCCTATGTGTGTGAATGATGATAATAGTGGTATCTGCTGGTCATTTCCAGCCCTAAATATTGTTCTGTGGTAACATAGTGCAGTGGGCTGGTTTACCAGTGGTGGTTGTGGTTCAATCCTCAGTTAAGGAGGGTTGTTTTGTGCCTGTATACAGCTTTGGAATTGACCTAGCCTTGAGATTTCTTTAGAAAGATATTTAGGAATGGAAGTGGTAACCTACCTCATAATGCCTTGACCTAATTTACGTTTGTGAAGTCCTGTCACTTTACATCACTGCAGAAATATCTGCCATTATTTATCATCATCATCAGTATCATCCACCTTTCATTTCCCACCAGAAAAAAAGACCCTCAACCAACTTACATCAAACCTTTTGTAAACTGTTTGTGTTTGTTTAGATTTTGCAACTGAAGTTTTCTACGAAATGAAGCAACTTAACCTCATGTGAACCCTCCTTAGCAGCCTCTTATGACATGCATGGTAGGTTACAGTGTTACTATACTTTGCTTCCCTTATGGGCCCTGGTTACATGCGGGTAGCCATTTCCTTTACCCTAGCCTTATACAGTACAGACCTGATATGGAAAACTCACCTGGTATCCAAGAAATACTTCTTCTTATCAGAAATTCCTCTTATAAGAGTTAAAGCACATAGTAATGTATTTACAACGTACAATACAATTTTGTTCGTCACAACAGAAATTTGCCACATCTGAGATCGCCTTAAGTGGTTTGCACTGTATTGTTTGCCTGTTCTGTTTCCATATTTTCGGTTAATGGTTATTTTTGTATGTGTTTGTCTTCTCAGTCTGCCGGTGGCAGTAACAACGATTTTCAACCTGCTCATCAAGTGTATGACCCAAAGCCTGTAGCTGTCTCAGAACCAGCAGCTGGCGTAGAAGACTTCACAAGCCTACAGCCAGGGTGCACATTCAGAATAATTGGACGTGGTGACAACAGTCAGATCTATGAACTTCAGCTGGAAGATGGCGGACACATTCCACTTGAAGAACTAGCCAATCGAATCAGTGTGGGAGACATCCAACTCCAGGCAAATGATGCCTCATTGACATTTATCCAAGAGGCAGACAACACATACAGTATAATTCAGCAGCCGCAGGCTAATGCTGCCAGCCAACAGCCACCCGAGCAAATTGTAGATTTGTCCGAAAAATGGCAGGGGGATGCTATTTCACAAGGGCAGCTACAGACAACTCATCCACACAAATCCAGCCCGGAAGCAAACGAGGAACCCAACATGCTTCCTGTCTCCAAATTAACAACTGAAGACATGAATTTGGGGGTAAAACCCGAAGACTTGAACTTGGGAGAAATGACCTTAAATATTTATCACGAGGACACTAAACTTTTCACCACTATTGAAAAAACGCAGACTTCACAAACACAACCAGAAACCTGGAGTCTCCCCATTAATACAAGCGGGGAACCTTTCAGCGAATCCTCAGATTATATTTACAACCCTGACCTAAATAGCCAAG
>JACEFZ010011085.1:0-20000 GCA_014155875.1 Cepaea nemoralis
GAAAACGTTGCACTTCATTTAGTATGAATAATTAAATTGAGCATCCATTCTTACGCGTACTGTGAAATGTTCAAATATTTAAGTCGGCGGGGGTCATCCCAAACAGAATTTATTAAGATCGTATGCCATGATGCCGTCATGTGAAATTTCATGGCGGGAATATAGGCGGTTTTCCGTGTCATAATACAGCGATGATCATTTAATATTCTTATGGATTATTCAGAGCGACGAGATGATAATGAATGCACGTTTGCATTCACCACCCATTCTAGTATTTAGGTCTAAATATTTATCACTCTACGCGGCCGGGGTCGATTGTTTTTGGATAGCTTTTTATCACGACTTCACTCAGATCTACGAGCGCCGGCAGACCAATCATTGCATCGAGGACTACGTCATTACTGCTTATATATCATATATCTGTGGGTGTGAGTGTGTATATAATAGTTTATATAGTTTTATGTATGTATGTATATATATATATTATATAATAATATATATAATATATATAGTATAATATATATATATATATATAATATATACATACACACACCACACACATACAAACGTACGTACGTATGTATATATATAAACGTACGTACTTATGTATGTATGTGTGCATGTATGTATGTTTGTATGTATGTATGTATATGTATGTATTTGACCTGGGTATACGAGATATATATAACGCCAGTCTCTGTGGCCTAAAGGATTGCGAATGCGATTCGTGAACTGCTTACCACGCGTTCGAAACACAGCAGCAACCAATTTGGCAGCAAACCGTATTGTGCTGGGGTTTGAACGTGTTGGTATGGAGCCGGTCGATTAGAAAGCAATGGCAAACTGCTGAACGTAAAATTTGCCAAGACATCAACAAGAGCAGTAAAATGCTGGTGTTGACAGTGATGTCCTGTAAAAAGGATATGCAATATATATATATTTGTGTATCCCTTGCGGGACATTGCAGTCAACACCAGCATTTTGTAGCTGCTGTTGATGTACTAGGCAAGTGATATGTTCAGTAATTTGCCATTGCTTTCTGAACGACCGGCTCCCCTACCAGCACGTTATAACGCAATGTGACACGGTCTGCTGCACAAATCGGGTCGCAGCTGAGGTTCGAACTCCTGGTACCTGGCTCACGAACCGCGTTCGCATGCTTTGGCCATGGAGACCAGTATATATATATATATATATATATATATATATATATATATATATATATATATATATATATATATATATATATATATATATATATATATTTACATATATATACTATATATATATATAGACACACACACACTCACACATATACACACACCATATACTGTTGATTCTCTTCTTAAAAGTGAGAAAAATTTACACTTTATTATTATTCTTTAACTCTGATCTAATTAAAAATTGTAAATGGGTAGTAAAATACACAGCTTTCAATGTAAATGTATGCACAAATTGTTGGCATGCTTATTAGCTTATTGTAGACTCTGGCACTGTTATATTTTTGTGGTATGGCAAAGCAAATCAAATAGATTGGTGTAATGATTTATTAATGCAAGATCTAACCTAATATAAATAATTGAAATGGGCTCATATTAAACCCAGCAGCCAGCTTCTAAAGTAAATTATAATACACTATTAATAAAGCCCTTTTTTTTTTTTTTTTTAAGCATATCCTTTACAGGACTTAGCTGTCAACACCAGCATCTTTCAGCTGTATGTTGATCTCTTGGCAAGATTACGCTCAGTAGTTTGCCATTGCTTTCTGAGCGGCCGGCTCAGTATCCCGCAAGTCACGAGCGGGGGTCGAATCGCCTCATTTCTCACTCCGCTACGAGACTCTGCGTGATAAACGGGATTACAGAGAGAAAGTGTTGTAACCCCACAGCCAGAGAGACCGGCAATAAAGCCCATAGAAACCATACATATTGATATCTATGGTACAAGGAAACAGAACAGATGGTGTCACTATTTTATTAATATCATATGATTTGAATCAGTGAAAGATTTAATAATGTGAGTTAGTTGCATATCCTTTACAGGATGTCACAGTCAACACCAGCATATTTTGCTGTTGCGATCTCTTGGCAAGTTTATATTCAATAGTTTGTCATTGCTTTCTGAATGACCAGCTCCCCCATACCATTTTATAAAAAAACCAATGCAAGGCAGTCTTTCGCCAAATCGCCCACAGCTGTGTTTCAAACGTGGGTATGCGGGGTTACGAACTGCGTCCGCAACCTCTTTGCCAATGATCTGGCTTTAATAACGTAGTTGATTAATAACAATTACTCAATTAATATAACTCAGAATAATATTTTTGTATATGCAGACTACTATTGTCCGTGGCGAAGGGGTTACAGACACGATTCGTAATCCTGTATACCCGGGTATTGGTGCCAGTCATTCAGAAAGCAATGGCAAACTACTGAACATAAGATTTGCCTAGAAGTCATGAACAGCCAAAAATTATGCGGTTGACTGCTACATCCAGTGAAGGACATGCAACTAAAAAAATATGCAGACTAAATAACTTATGGTTTTGTTATTTATTTTTTCTAAAGTGAATGATTCGGCATTTTATAATAGTTGAAAGTCACCATAAATCTTAAGGCTTATTACATTATTCACAATTTGTATTATTACATGACTGTCATACTGAACTATTTTTGCATTCGGGAAAATGTCCCATATTATTAAAATGGCTTTAGGAGGAAGGAAGAGGAGAAAGAATGAGAAGTATTAGGCGAAGGAGGGGGTTGGAGTGGAGGAAGAGGCAGGAAGAAGAGGAAGATTGAGGTTTTCATTTGAATTTTGCGTTCAAAATAAAAACCTGAGTTATCCCCCTTAGCAAAAAAAACAAACAAACAAGAGCAGTTATCTGCCCTTAGCATATGTGTTTTGTGGTCACACTTTCCGGAGTGGGATTTTGACTATTTACCAATATGCCAATGTTAAATAATAAACTGACATACAAAAATTAATATCTCATCTTCCAATTGACGTACAGACTAAAATAAGGTATCGTTGGATGTTTTGTTTCAAGAGGTATCCAACTATGCAGGTTATATAATTAAAAAGCAATTTAGAACATGTTACTAAAGTACATACATATTGCCACTATGCACCCAGCTTGATGTCCAACTCAAGCATTAAAGTGACTTATTTGTAATATTTAAATATGAATGATTGCATTTCTTGAAAGCATTCTCTAAAGCATAATAATATTCATCGATGCTGCCATCATTGCTGCCTGTTGTTGGTGTATACACTTGTATGACCCACACTTACGCGCAAACAAATGAAGCAGGCGAATCAGCTGAGGAGAAATGTTATGTGCACACAGCAAATCACAATAGGTAATCAAATAAATGTAAATATCAAACAAATGCAATTGATGACCTAAATGCTAAGAAAGGATCGGTTAATATGGGTTGTTAAGAGATCATGGGGAAACATAGACTATATGGCAAAGGAAAATAATAAGCATATTTTTCTCAATGAATTAAAATGACATACCGGGACGGGATTTTCCTAATAAATAAATCCACAAATCAATATGGATATAACTAAACTATAAAAGGGAAAGCCAAATCGACCATGCGTGTGTTGACGAAAAATTCAGATCATATTTAAGAAACCGGATACAAATTAATAAGATGTGAGGTAGAGAGCACACAAACACAATTTAAAAAAAAAAAAAAAAAAAAAAAAACTACCGAAGCGACACAGATTCAATAATAGGTAACTTTATTTTCGTCCACGATCCTACTACAACACAACGACAGAAGTACAAAACAAACAATCATGCAAACACTGTTCCAAAAGGGCATTATAATCCTCTGATATATTATACCGTACTTGTAGATTTCTATCTCTCCTACTATAGTGCACTATAGCATTATCATCCAGTGTCATGCCTAAATTCGTGGGCGGTCATGGTCAGCCATCTCAAATGGTCACCATAATTTCGAATCTGTGTTCTTGTCCCGACCATGCCATGCTGCCAAACCATCAATATATGTATCCCTATGTCTCGCTCTTGCTCTCTTCCCATTAATCCTGTATTATATTCATTAAGCATTTCTAACATTTTCTCAATTTCGCCCTGCGCGTACAGACAAGTACGCCACACTGGCCATTATGATGCCTTGGCCTTGTATACCATACGCGCATATTTATCTTCCTCCTACTATGTTACACCTAATATATATATATATATATATATATATATATATATATATATATATATATATATATATATATATATATATATGTATATATATATATATATATATATATATATATATATATATATATATATATATATATATATATATATATATACCAAAAAAAGTAAACAAATAAATAGAGGTCTCTCCTCATGCAATGATAGCTGATATACTTCATATTTCCTACTAGACTTTATACCTTTAGTAACACCGCTTCTTCTAAATAATTGTGTGCATGTATTCTCACATACCCATACATTCACACGTGATATACAATGATACGTCCGTGGATGTAAAAATGCTTATTCTACATTTAATAGTGCAAACACTCTTGTGCGAAAATCACATCACCATTTTTCAGGCGCAGATCACTCCTCTGCGCTAAATGAATTCTGTCAGAATAGTTTGTCTCCCTTAGTCTAGTTTCGGTTATTTTATTGTCATTCAGGAGCTGAAGTACTTACTTACCTAAAATAGGGAAGAATATAAGATAAGTACATTTTTAAACATAACATTACTTTCCAACCACCCACAGCTCCTGACGTCTCCCAAGTCGACGCAGGTTAAAATGTATATCGGGAAATATCTTAGACAATGGAGGCGACCCGCGTGATATTGACAACACCAACATTAAAGTATTTATATCTCATCATAACCACAGACACGTCTTGACACCAATGTGGGTCAGTAATTTTATTTACTATGCGATATGAAAGCCTAGAGAATTGTTTATAGCTACCCTTGACCACAATGTCGACTTGCAAGCGTGTGTAAAATAACGTTCGCATTTTTAAACAGTATTCAACAACCAACAGATTTATAACCGCCATGTGTCATTATAACTCTCATATACCTAGCGATATAATCGGTGCACCAGGAGCTTGTAAATGGGGGTAAGGGACTCGGTGGTGTGGGGGGGGGGGGGGTTGTAATTTTTCCACAAGCGACACAACTGACATCAACATATCGTTAACATACTAAATGTGGGTATTTGCGTTTAACACGCATACCACAAAACATTTTGCATTATAATGATAATAAATAATATATTATTATGGGTACATTGTAGTGCAGATTCATTTCGTCTTTGCAAATGGCAGTTGCACTAGAGACAGTTAAGCTAGATGTAATGGCAACCGTTCCCATCTCGTGTCATTCACTGTTGCACGGTATACTATTACATAGTGTACACTTCGAGTACACCCCTGACATATGAATACTTCGACCTGAAAATTCAATATGTCGGGTGTCATAGTTTACTATTATCTTATGTTAAAATTATATACAACAGCAACATATCCAATGATATCTAAGTGTAATGAACACACACCATTTGCTTGTAATTCAATTTGCTCACATGAAGCATAATAATTTATTACACACATAACTAAAAATGGGCTAGTTTAAGCTTTAAAGCAACACTATTTAATGTTCGCATGCATTGCAACTTAGACTTTACTTTCATTCCTAGTTAACACATAAAGTTAGCGTACAATAGGTACTATATGAATGATAAGATGTTTCAGTCACATAGCTTGTCGAATCAAGACGAATCTCCAACAAGTTTAGTAATAAATGAGGCAGTAGTTCACATATGTACTTACATCTTGTTTACTGTGCTATGTCAGTTAATAAACATTTTTGGCAGTCGTCACAAACACTCTCAATATTATGTGTTTTGTGAAACAAGGTTTTCAAGACACAATCAACATCTCTCTGCTAGGTAGGATACATACATCATGTTATTGTTCTTTAACTACACTTGATAATCACTTTAAGACGAGTTTGTCATCCAGTTAACATGGCTGACATGACCTCGCCAAAGTGGATTCATTCCAGACACGAGTCACCTGTACTTAAATGTTAACTTCTAGTCCTTCACTAGAGGACGTACATTACGAATACACGTACCTTGGAAGTTTGTGTGAGTTCGCCTTATGGTCGGGGTTATTGGTAATAGGTAAAATTAAAATTCACGTTAAGATAAGCCCAGTGCACCGAATCCTACGAATCGTAGGAGCAGTTGCTAGCAGTAGTAGCATTCTTGTGGACTAAGCTTAAGTTCACAGTTAGCGAGAAAGAAAAAAAAACAAGAATACCCAACTGTCAATGTTCTGACTGTCAATGTTCTGACTGTCAATGTTCTGACTGTCAATATTCTGACTGTCAATGTTCTGACTGTCAATGTTCTGACTGTCAATGTTCTGACTGTCAATGTTCTGACTGTCAATGTTCTGACTGTCAATGTTCTGACTGTCAATGTTCTGACTGTCAATGTTCTGACTGTCAATGTTCTGACTGTCAATGTTCTGACTGTCAATGTTCTGGCTGTCAATGTTCTGACTGTCAATGTTCTGGCTGTCAATGTTCTGACTGTCAATGTTCTGGCTGTCAATGTTCTGGCTGTCAATGTTCTGGCTGTCAATGTTCTGGCTGTCAATGTTCTGGCTGTCAATGTTCTGGATGTCAAAATATACTGACAGACTGCTATTAGCTCATCTCTCGGTGATGTCTTCCAGATTCTATTTATATCTTGGTTTGAACTAGTTGTCTTCGACATTTTATTCCTCATCGTTTTTAGAAATCGGTTATGGCTTTTAGTCTTCGTGATTATTATGATGTAGCAGAACCATTGCAAAACGCCGCATTCATCAACGCCCGTCGAATCATTTGTCTAACCCTTGCCATGTCCTCTTCGCCTGCACATTCATACTTTCTATGTCTGCTTTGTCCATGCTATGTCCATGATGCTTTTTTGTGTACCCCACCTTTTCTGTTGAAATGGCGACAGCAATTTAATTTGTCACTTGCTGATAGTTTTGATGGGTGTTCTTATAACACATGCATACCTTATTTTATAATATCTCTTGTCTTGTCTTTCCAAAATAAATGCTTAAACATCACATATCTACTGCCTCCATTTTCGTAACGTGTTATTACCATGGTCAGGATGCGAGAAAAGCAAATTAAAAGAGTTGTGGCCAAACAAGAACACCTCGCAGGAAGCCAAAGATGATTAATAAACCAACGAAGAATGGTGTTGTAGCCGCTACACGCTGCGGGATTTACTGAGGATGGGATCCGAGCACTTGGGACTGAATTGTTCGATGTGCAATGAGGATGATCTGTGGACTAACTAACTAACTAACCACCCAGTGTTGATTATTAATATAGAAGAATAGGACATACAGTTAATAACGTTATTTAAGTTATCTACACTTTTATGTAATATCATAAGTGCCTCTCATATAACCAATGAGCTATGGGATTATTTTTGTCCCGTATGTGTATGACAATAATTAAATATTAGTTATTTATATCCAGGTTTATCGATCTCTGATTTGTGCAACCTCATAAATATGGTGTGGATGTGCATCTTTTTAACCCCAGCGTTTGTGAATGCAGATTTGCCATTTGAGAGTACGGAGGTTACGTACCTCATAGGAATGCCACATTTTGCCTTCACTCGAGTGAGCGGTTGCATCACGGCGATGATTGCGTTCGAGAAATGCATTAGTGTTGTATTCCCGTTACGAGTAAGTATTATATATTACAGATTATATGTAGTCTCATTAGAAATACGTATTACCTATTAAAGACTACGTGTAATTCCATAACGAGTAAGTATTGCATTATATGTATATAATAATATTGCATTATAAGTATTATATTAAAGAATAGGTGTAGTCCGATGAAAATTAAGAATTACATGAAAAGACCAAATATAGCCCCATAAATAATAAATGTTCCATTTTAAGGTTTGTCGTCCCATAAATAGTAAGTATTGCACAGTAAAGAATATAAGTAGTCCAATAAATAGTAAGTATTACAAATTAATGATTATATGCAGTATCATTAATAGCACTATTATACTTTACAGACCGTTATTTAGTCATATTTAAAGTAAGTATTACACAATACAAACTTCAACTGATTTTTTTTTCCCCCGCGTTTCCATCCTGTTTCAGGATATTGCGGTCAACACCGCATCTTACTGATAGCATACTTTAATAATTTAAAAAATACGTCTTTGATGATTGCATTTATACTACAGGGAGGCCCAGCTATACGTCGCTTCGGTTTAATTCGTTTCGCAATATCTTCGTTGTCACATCCATCCATCCATCATGTGCATTCCGGTAAGCGTGGACGATCATGACTCGCCATTTGTGGTGATCTCTGATCACCAGAGTTGTGGATCAGCTCAGTGTTCCTGTCTCGACTATGCCGCGTGATTAAGCCATCCAGGTATTTACTTCTCGGTCTTCCTCTTGGTCTCTTCCCTTCGACTTTGCCAGTTGTCACCAAGTTATCCAATTCATGTCTCCTCACTCGTGAAAGAGAGTGGTTTGAAGTTCCGGAAGACAAAACGGACTGCCAGAGTGTAAGCGGGTTGCACAGAGTTTGAAGTTCAATAGCTTATCCAGAGCATAATGGATGCTTGATCAAGCAAGGTGACACAGTCATCTACACCGATGGGTCAGTGGTGAGAAATATACGTAGTGACTGGGCCTTTATTGCAAAGGCTAATGGGCGAGTCTTGACAAAGGAGGGTCTGGCATATGATACTACGACCTCCAGCATCAGATAGAGGTGGAGGCAGTAACAGCGGCATTCCGGTGGCTAGAGGAGACTACTGCAACACACGTTGTATTCATTACGGAAAGAGTATGCTTAGTAAGGTGGAGAAAGGAATGTTTCGTGTGGAATGGTTCTCGTCGCTTCAGAGGTCACACATTGTAAAAATTGTATGGATATTTTGCCCTGGCCATTCGGGGGTACGGGGGAATGACCAGGTGATAGGCTAGCAGGCAATGCACCTCTTAGTGGTAGTTTGCCTGTCAACAACCTAGATTCACTCACAGGCACGCTGGTTCCTTCACTCGTACCGCATCATGACACAACACGACTGTGTAAGAGTGGTAGCACACAATTCGCACTTTATTGCTATATTAGTATATTACATGGCTCGCCTTACGAGCATGCATAAACTGACATTAAATCACTTGCATTCTCTACACTGACTACGTATAATAACTAATGCCCTCTATAACTACAGTCCTGGCAAGGGAAAACACATCGTCATGTCTCTCTGACTGTCTGTCCCGGTCTGACTCAATTCACAGCTCGAGCCCAGGTAATCGCTCCTTGTCCTCGTGCTGTCGCACGTTCCGCGTGCTGGGTCACCTGCCACGTAGTTTAGTGGTCCAGTCCTCGTAGTCTGTCGTTGTACTAGAGTTCAGTCGTTTTATGGGTAGTCCCCCGTGACTACTGCACTCTGTCATAAGCTGGGATTTAATCCCGTTATGTCCTCGTCGTGTCCTAGCTATGTCTATGTCTGGTCCTCACACTGGTATGGAGTCCTATCTCCTTCTGCTGTCTCTCTCTATCTATTCTCTAGTAGAAGTCCTGATGATGTCCTGTCTCTGTCCTCTATTGTCCTCCGTCTTTATTCTACTTCTAACTCTACCTAACCAGGATCTTGACACCCACTCGTCTCCCCGTGTATTGCGCCACCAAGTTTGGCTTCTGGGTGTGGCGCAATCTCTCGTAACCTCTAAAAATTAGTTAGGTCTAATTTTGTCAAGTACTGGTTGGGTTAACTTCTCATGTTCTGGGTATAGTCACTAACATCTGAACGTCTGATGCCACACTGTCGTACTTATCCTCTGGCTTATTATTCAGCTTCTCGCAACTCTATTGTTGGCCAGAGTGAAAACTCACTCATATTACATCTATGAGAGCTGTATCGACCCGAAGCCATTGTCATTAAGACCTGCTCCTCAAATGTTGATTAAGCAACACCCCGGTACAGATTGTACATTTTACGGCACAATGCATGAATATAAATTAATGCTCTCTTGTAATGAATATCCGACATGTTGTGTGTGTGCTGAAGTTCACCTGTCTAACTTCGGTGTGTGGCTAAATATTTCACCGTACAATCAGAGTTCTCGTCAATCTGTGATGTCCCCTGTTCATGAGTTATTTCCCTTTTCTTTTAAATGCTGTTGCATATTTTATTGTAAGTATATGTGGTTGTTTGTGTGTTTAGTTAAATTTTTAATGTATGTTTAAATCAGAAACATTATTGTATGTTTGTAATTTAATGGAATTGTTTTTCAAGTGTCGTAGATTGGTTTATGCTGTCACGAATTCCTGCATTAGCGTAATTTGTGACTGCCTTACCGATCTAGGAAACTTAAAAATGTGGCTATACCTATAATGTACACATACAAATGACAGAAACACATGTGTCACATCCAAGACGCAGACAAATTATAAAAACGCTTGGGCGCGGAAAAAGTTTCACCCACTGTTCATTCTCCTAGTATTTAATCCATTCATACTTCATGCTCTCGTCTTCCTCACACACATTCGTTCTCACATGTTAAGAATCATGTTATAGCATTACATTATTATCATACCATGAAATGACATGAAAAATGACATAAAGTAATAAAATAAATAAAAAATGACAGAAAAAAACAATAGTTTTGGCTCATTTTAGACAATTTTCGAGCCGAATCATAGTGCGTTAAATTGGCACTATATATGTATTTACAATATTCAAAACTTAACTGGGTTGTTTGCCCTTCTTATTACTATACTCACTACTGTATTTGGTGAGGTGAATTCGTAATCGGGGCTAATTTAATATAACTAATGGGGTATGTGTTGTTCCTTATTTAACTAGATGGTGATAATTAATGATGTTATATTTCTACATTCCTCTGTGTTAACTAAATCTATAATTCTAAGTATTATCTAATTACTTTAATTAATGGGAAGATATTCTATTAGTATACTAGTAAGTTTTGTCTAATCTAAAGTACTTACTTTTAAGACTAATTGTGGGTATATTTAATTGGGATATGGGAAAGGTTTTAATTAATCTATAAGTTCTAAAGTTATCTTGTTCTTCTATGACAATTACATGTCCGATCTATACTATTCTATGAAACTGCATTATATATATATATATATATATATATATATATATATATATATATATATATATATATATATATATATATATATATATATATATATATATATATATATATATATATACATCACATTTACATACATTGATATCCATATACATAATAATATATACATTACACTTTATTACACTAATTAACTAAGTAACTAACTCTGCTCCAGGTAAGCTGAGGATGTCGCGTCCTCTCCTTTACGAATATGTACACTTAATGTGATAATTTATATGTACATTGTTCAATGTTCAATGCGATGTTCCTGGTGTGTTTTCATAATGTACAATTAGCACTGTCGATACCAATATCTTTACTCGGCGTAGAAATTGACTCATCTGTCTGGACAGTCCTTTCTGATGATGGCACACCTGTCTGACCACAGTCTGTTATCACTGTTAGCGACGATGATGGTATCGCGTCGTCTGGCAATTCACGTACGTCAAAGTTTGTAGGCCTACTCAAAATATCAGCCAAAAAATTGTCTTTGCCCTTGATGTGCCTGACCGAGAAGGTGTAATTTTGCATTATCAGGGACCATCTGTATATGCGATTGTTCTTGTGGATCCCTGTCTCTATGACAGTGAGAGGCGAGTTGTCAGTCTCGATGACAAAATGTGTCCCTGCCAAAAATCTGTGCAGCTTCAGAACACATTATATTATAGCTAACATTTCTAACTCCAAGACTGCATATTTGGCTTCCGTTGGAGTAATCTTACGACTCACGTACATGACAGGATGGAATACGTCGTTGTATCTTTGGCCCAATACACCGGCAATGGATACTGTGCTTGCATCAGTCCTAAGATAATATTGTAAGGAAATATTAGGCAAACGAAGGATTGGGACATTACTAAAAAGATATTTAAGTTTTGACATAGCAATTATTAGTCTAGCATCTTTCACATCAATTTTGTTATTCACTTTTAATAGGTTTGAATACACACTTGTAATTTCTGCCAAATTGGGGATGAATTTGTTATAATAGTTTACGAAACCAAGTAAACTCCTCACTTGTTTTTTGGTAACTGGCATAGTGAGGTTTAGGATCTTTGTCATTATTTTACTATCAGTTTCCAAATGGCCTTTTGAAATTGTATGGCAAAGGAAGTCTATTTTCTCCAAGCCCAGTTCCACTTTGGTTGGTTTTACTGTAAGTCCAAACGTTCTTATTCTTTCGAAGACTTGTCTCAGCATTTGCAAGTATTTTGTCCAATCTGATGTGTTTACTCAATTGTCGTCTATGTATGACTGTGTGTCTGTTATTCCATGCAACAGGTCCCTAGTCAGACGGACAAAAGTAGCTGGCGCATTGCGTAGGCCGAAAGGAAGAAATCGCCATTCATAAAGACCTAAAGGAGTTGAAAAGGCAGTTAAATGTACATAATTTTTACTCATAGGACTTGCCAACTTTTGTTAGGTCAAGTTTAGAAAAGATGGTAGATGTTGCCATGTTCAAGAGTAGATCTTCACAGGAAGGAATAGGTTCTGCGTCTACTTTTGTGATACTATTTAGCCTTCTATAGTCGACGCAGAGTCTAATTGTCGAGTCCTTCTTTCTCACGAAGACTATTGGAAATGAATACTCAGAATGAGACTTTTGAATAATTCCTTTCGATTATAGGTCTAAGATTTCTTGATCGAGTTTTTCCCTATAATTAAGAGGGGTGGAATATGGTCTGCATTTTATAGGAGTATAGTCAGGAAGAAGAATGGAGTGTTCTATTACGACTATCCTTACTGGGATGTTTGAAAAAAATATGTCTGTATTCTGTCACTAAAGCTATTGTCTGTTGTTTCTGTTCGTAAGTAAGTGTTGGTTTTATATGTATACTGTTGATGGTTGATGTTATGTCTACTGTTGGCACTGGTATTTCTATGTCGTCGTCATCTGTTTGATTCAATAGTGTGGTTGCGTTGAGTCCGTTTTCTGTCTGATTGCTTGGTGTAGTTGTATTGTGAACTTCTTCTGTCTGACTACCGTCTGGTGTGTTGTATGGTGTTTGTCTCCTGTCTGATAAACTGGTGTAGTTGCATTGTGTTCCTCTTCTGTCTGGGTTTCCTGTCTTGAGAAATAAGGCTTCAGCATGTTGATATATCTTGAGTTTGTTTTTCATAGATATTTCATAGACAACATCTGATATCTTTCGTACCACTCTGAATGGCCCTTGCCATGATGTTAGAAGTAAGTCTCTTTTATCAGGTAACAGAAGTAATACTTTTTGGTCTGGTTCGAGATGTAAAGACTTGGCCCCTTTGTTGGCGTAATGGAGGTAGATCTGTCCTCTTCGCTCCAAGGATGATTTTGCTATGGTGCACGCTCTCATAATTGTATCATGTGTTTCGGTAACTACCTCATATGGTGATACCGGTGTTGATGTATCTGAGGTGTTGGTTAACAGCTGATGATAAATGCTTAGAGGTCCTCATGGGTTCGCCCCGTATACTAGTTCGAAAGGTGAGAAACCTTTACTTGAGTGCGGGATTTCTCGGTAGGCGAACAGCACTGTTGGTAACAGTGTATCCCAATCTGATGGATTTTCTGCTGTCACCTTGGCCCACATGTGCTTTCATTCTCCATTAATTTTTTCTATGATACCATTAGCCGCCGTGTGATAGGGGCTTGTAAAACACTGTTTTATGCCTATCAACTTCGTAAGAGTTTGCGTAGCAGCTGATATGAATTGGGTTCCCCGATCTGATAGGATAGTACGGGGAAATCCAAAGCGGGAAAATAGATGTAAAATTACATTCACCACATCTTTTAAGCTTATGTATTTCAGGGCTACCGCCTCTACCCATCTCGAACAAATATCCACTAATGTTAAAATAAATCTGTTTCCTTTGTTGGATACATGGTTTATCGGTCCAACAATATCCACTGCTACACACTCAAATGGTCTCGAGGCCAATGTTGTTGGTTGGACCTCTGCCGTAACATGTTCACCCTTTCGTACTAATTGCTGACATACGGTACAAGAACAACAAAAGTTTTAATGTCATTACAAAATTTTTGCCAGTAAAAAAGACTTAAAATTCTCTCTCTTGTCTTATCATAGCCTAAATGTCCAGCAAACGGCGAATCGTGAACGATTCTTAGGACTGTTTGTTGGTGTTTGACGGGTAGTACCGTTTGCTGAATGTCATGATTGTCTCTGGTGTAATTTCTTGTTAGAATAACATTATGAGGTTCAAAATACCATGACGCATTTTTCGTCATTTTGGTTTCCCGCCCACAAATCTGAAATAGGGTGAGATCGATGTATCGGCACGTTGCGCCATATAAAATTTTCTTTGGTGATGTTATTTGAGAAACCACTTGGTGTTATGAGGCGTAGCATTTCCTCTTGCAGGTCGTTTTGCTGTTTATGTATTTCCTACCTGGTTACCGCATTAGCCTGATGGGTTTTTCGCCAGGCTAATATTTCTTTTGCGGTACACTTCTTTAACTGTGGCAAGCATCCAATTATTAAGTCCGTACACGGATTGTGTAGGATGGCGCACGTAAATGTGCCGGACAGGAATGGAGTGTCTATACGGGTTTTTGCCAATAAGTATTCTTCTATGTTACTCGAGATTGTACGGCACTTTACAAAGTCGCTTGTATAATCCTCTGACTTGGCCAATTCCTTCCTCAAGCCAATAAGGGTCTACCAAACACTTACAAGGCATGTTATTTACTATTCCTTCATGAAATACTAATTTGCCTCTGGAGGCATGGTACTGTGTGCCCGCATTTGAGCAATCCGTCTTCATGGAATTAATGGCATATACTACAATTTTCAAAATTTAAAACATCAATAGTTGCAACAACATTTTCATCGTATGGTACAACTTGCTCACTTTCATTCTCACGTTCACTTTCACTCTCTGATGACGTATCAACAAGCACAGCATTGCTGGCTCTCAGTCTCTGACGTCCAATACATCTCGAGCTTAAATTCCCGTAAGATTGACAAAAGTAAGATTTGACTGCACGTCTGTACGTGTTTCTGTTGTTCTTGTGCTTTTGTATCATCTTCTTAAGGTGGGACGGGTATCCCGGATTTTTATCACACATTGAAAATTGTTCATGCATTAAATGACAATAATGGCACTGAGATGGCTTTGATTTAAGTTTATTCCTCAATTGGGATTGTTTCTGAGGTTTATTTTGAACAAATGCTACTATTTCTGATTCTTCTACTGCTGACATAAAAATATCTCGATTTGAAGAAAAATATGCGACCCCCGTTTTTCTAATTGTTCTAATGACTCAGCATCAGCTTGTTGCAAAAACTTTGCAAAGGGAGTAGGAACAGTGGAGATGATCTTGTCCATTATCATCTTTGTTTTTGAGTTTCTCAAAGTTCTTATCTGCCTTTGCAGCGTTTAGCCATCTGCTGAATACACTTTGTACGTTCGAAACATAGTCAATGAACATTTGATTTGGTTTTGGTCTAAGTTTGGAATACTGGATTTCTTACCCTGGGGCGTCTAATAAAAAAATGTTGCATAATGCGTTGTTTAATATACTCATAATTACTCCTAAGCTCTTGGGGAATAGATTCTATCACTTGTAAGGGCTCCCCTGAGAGATTTTTCATATAAATCATCGCCCAGTGTTATAATAGTACTTCCTGGAATTTGAGCTGGAATTCTACATTCTCAGTCCATGCAGAGATGGAATCGCCTTGGCAGAAGGGTTTGATCAGCCCTTTGTACTTGCTGAACTTATTGCCTTCTTCTTTACTTTTCATCTTCGTGGTGGCAATCTGTACGTGAGATTCAATCTCTAATTCCTTCATTTTTACCTGTGTTAGTGCCTCACTTTATAGTTGCTTTAATTTAGTGGCCTCCGCCAGTTCTATATGCTTTAGTTTATTTGCCTCGGCTAATTCAGCAAGATCTTTTTGATGCTGGCGTTCCTCTGCTCGTTCATCTCTATATTTGTTACTTGCTCATTGCTCTAACTTTTCACCAGTATATCCGAGGTCTTTACCTGCTTGTATACATTCTCCTAATGTTGACATTTTTGGTAATCTTTGTTAAACACATTCAAATATACAACAAATGAGAAATAAATATTCTATATAACACTGATAATTTACAGCATTCAAAATTAAGATGCTTGTCTAACTTATGCTAATCAAAACTGAATGTATACTAATCTGAAATCTTGTCAATTTCTTGGGCCTATAAGGAGTTCTTCTATACTTTTGGTTGCACAGGTGTTCTACGTGCTTCAGTACTGCGTTCTGGTTTACAGAGCAGTAGTAATTATTATCTTGAAAATACACCAAAATAACAGGATGATTTCAAATTTAACAACTAACATGTAGTAATTCACTCCGACGGGATGCTGAAATACGAAATAATGTATTTAATTTTGTCTGTCGTTTGGCGTGTCAATGTCGTCTTGTCTTCACCTCTGTTCGCCTTCAGTTGAAACGTCACTGTGCACAATGTTAATTACTAAATTACAGACATTATGTCGTAGAATTTATTTCGACAACTCACTCAATTCGTCCGTACTCTATAACTATATAACACACTCTAGACTGGATTCATTCAGAACACAATTTGACTCTTTCAATTCCGACATTTCATTTTACTTGTAGACTCACAAATCACTTCGTACAGAATTTCTCTTGCGTAAGTTCACAACTACTATCTGACCTCAATTCGAATACACATTCTAGTTCATTATCTGACACTTTCACAATCAATCTCGTGTATTCCGATTACACATTCTCGCGTATGTTCACGACCACTGTCTGACACCATTTCGATCCTTCATTTTTAGGTAAGTTCATAGATCACTCGCTGATACAATTTCGCACAATCAAACTTGCGTACACACTTGCTTTCACGTAGGTTCAAGACCACTGTCTGACACCATTTCGACGCTGCCTGTCAACAACCTAGATTCACTCACAGGCAGGCTGGTTTCTTCACTCGTACCGCATCATGACACAACATGACTGAGTAAGAGTGGTAGCACACAATTCGCACTTTATTGCTATATTACATGGCTCGCCTTACGAGCATGCATAAACTGACATTCAATCACTTGCATTCTCTACACTGACTACTTATAATAACTAATTCCCTCTATACCTACAGACATGACAAGGGAAAATACATCGTCATGTCTCTCTGACTGTCTGTCCCGGTCTGACTCAATTTATCTGCTCGAGCCCAGGTATTCGCTCCTTGTCCTCGTGCTGTCGCACGTTCCGCGTGCTGGGTCACCTGCCACGTAGTTTAGTGGTCCAGTCCTCGTAGTCTGTCGTTGTACTAGAGTTCAGTCGTTTTATGGGTAGTCCCCCGTGACTACTGCACTCTGTCCTAAGCTGGGAGTTACTCCCGTTATGTCCTCGTCGTGTCCTAGCTATGACACGGGCGTGTCCTGTCTAAGTCTGGTCCTCACACTGGTTTGGAGTCCTATCTCCTTCTGCTATCTCTCTCTATCTATTCTGTAGTAGAAGTCCTGATGATGTCCTGTCTCTGTCCTCTATTGTCCTCCGTCTCTATTCTACTTCTAACTCTACCTAACCAGGATCTTGACATGCCTATGGACAAGGTTGGGGTGTCGTGCGCTTGTGTGACCAGGTGGAGAAGACGGAGTAACAGATTTAGAACCCATATATGGAAAGAATGAGATTGCGGGGGATCTGCAGGGGTACTGGAAGAATCTCAAACCTGAGAAGGAAGACCAGGAGAAAGTTTAATCAGATAGCGGTTGGAACGATTAGTAGTATGATTCTTCGCTGGCTTAACGAGGGGACATAGCACGTATGGGAATGTCCTGAGTGCAGTGATGTCGGTTCTTGACTCAACTCAACTCAATACATTCGTCTCACATGTCCAAAAAATGGTGACTGTTTACGCACAATTTATCTAATCAATTTACGATCATAATTTGTTTCTTGTAGTAATGGTTCATTGGGTTTTCTGTCTTTCTATGGTATTCTTTGCATTATAACCAGAAACCACATGCCCACAGCCATCATATTTTTTTTTCCAGCTTGACCCAAGTTTCACATGAATACAAAAGTACAGGCTCCATGTATCACCTGAACACTCTTTTTTCTCTTTTCAATAGACATCTTTTATTGGTCAGTATGTTTTTCATCTTGCTAAAGGCTACTTTCGCCATGGCGATTCTTGTTCTAATCTACGTAAGGTGCCTCCCATCAAATGTTATTACTGTTCCGAGATAATTGTACATATCTACGTGTTGACGAAAATTCCCAATTTCTTGTATATTACATTGCGATATTTCGTTCTTCCTAGTAACGACCATAATCTGTGTCTTTTTGGAATTGAATACTACCCTAGTTGTTCAATGTGTGTTGTTGCAGATAATTTTATAATATATGTGTGTGTATGTATATATATATATATATATATATATATATATATATATATATATATATATATATATATATATATATATATATATATATATATATATATATATATATATATATATATATATATATATATATATATAATGCAGATACTTGTTGCAGATCCGGCTCATTGTCTGCAATCAATACAATATCATATGCATATCTGTTATTGATGTTTCGTCCTCCGATCATGATTTCATTTATTTCTTTTACATTTCTGAAAATATTTTAACTGTATAGGGAAAACCAGTATGGAAACATTACACATCCCTGTCTCACACATCTCTTAATAGGTTGATATGTCAAACTTCATTATCTATCCTTATGGCAGCTTGTTGTTTCCAATATATGTTTTTATAAGTCTAATGTCTTCCCCATAAATCTGTAGATCTGCAATCATCTCTACCATGTTGACATGTCTTAGTCTATAGAAAACCTTTGTGTAGCCAATAAAGCAAAGACGCATATCTTTGTTTACTTCTATAGAACGTTCACTTACTGACTGCACTACTGACATTAGTTCAGGTTGTATTTTCTTTCTCACCCATTACATGATACTTTCTGGCAAGATCTTCGTGATGTGATTCATTATACTAAATTTTCGATGTCGATCATATTCCAAAGTTCCTGATTTCTTTGGGATTGCAATAAATACAGAATTACATAATTCAAAAGATATTTCTCCGATATCATATATTGTGTTCAGCAGTCTGGTGACTTGATCTATCCATATTCTTCTAAAACATTAACTATTTCTGTTGCGATGTTATCTGAACCGGGACACGTGCCAGTTTTCATGTTTAAGAACATTCCGAACTCCCATCTTCAAAATTTGCGGTCCTATATTATTAATTCGAATGTCATACTGTTACTCTCTGTTATCACCATAACGGTTTTGCTAATCCTTCTGGCAATGGGTTTGTTTACATTTTGCCAAAAGTACACATTTACGGTGTACACAATATAACACTGTTGGTCTATAAGAATTTCGGCATCTTCCTAATTCACAGATAATTCTAATGTTTATATTCTCATGGTTTAGATTCTGCACAGTTCCTTGGTAGTATATCCGGGATTAGCTTGTTATCAACACCCCATACTCGCGCGTTTAGCCGATTCTCCGCCTAGGGGCTCGAACCGGACTCGAACCGAAGCCCGCGAGAGATGCGAGCCTCGGTAGTATCATTCGGATAAACTACACACATATACTATACTACTCACAAATACTTCTCACGCCAAGAACCAAGAACACTAAGAGAGTATACTATTCACTTATACAGTGTAGTATCATTCAAAGAAAAGACTGAGCACTTAAGGTTTCACACGGGTCTCCTACAGGCAAGTCAAGCCGACGTGATATACTTCCGCATTCAGCT
>JACEFZ010011085.1:22500-30000 GCA_014155875.1 Cepaea nemoralis
AGCTCGGCTCAATAACGAGGTGGTCACGCATCTATCGGTCTTTATTGTTGTTATCATAATAGGAGGGTTAAGCGGGGTAAGCTTGTAGAAGAATGTATATTCTATGAGGTCAGCATCAGAAAGCCGTACGAGGTATGTGAGCGCTGCACAACAGAAATACTGCAGAAACTGCTCCGGAAGTTTGAAAAGGACACAAATATCAAGTTACTGTCCTACAAAAAGCAGTGGATAGCCTCTACCGGCCCCAATGAGAATGAGACAAATCAAAATTTTGCGCCGTGACCACCCACCCCAGTGTCCAGTGTGAGAACCGTCTAAAGCCGTATACCTCCATATCTCAAAGCCGTATTCTTCCGCATTCCAAAGTCGAAAACATCAGACCGCCCGCTTCGCCACTTAGCTTCGTGTACACTTCACGTCAGGGGGTGACTACTTGCGAAGTCAGTAACCTTTCGTGATAAACACTACGACAATTCCGCTGACTGAAAATCAGATATATTCATTACACTGTAATTAACATCCGTGTGTTGACAGAGGGAAAACAGAGCACGATGTTTTTGAGTGTTTTTTGAGCACTTGAGATGACAAGTTTATTACTTAGGGTAGCGCGCGTTGTAGTGTCGGATATACTTCTCGTTGTAAAACTGGATATACTACTCAACACCAGCATAGGGTGCCGGCTGACATGTTGTCACATCTATTAGATAAACACCAGCATAGGGTGCCCGCTGCCATGTTGTCACATCTATTAGATAAACACCAGCATAGGGTGCCCGGCTGACATGTTGTCACATCTATTAGATCAACACCAGCATAGGGTGCCGGCTGCCATGTTGTCACATCTATTAGATCAACACCAGCATAGGGTGCCCGCTGCCATGTTGTCACATCTACTATATCAAAACCAGCATAAGATAATGGCCACTTTATGGGCAGGCACATAATTCAAGAAGGACAAATTAGCCATGTTCATAAAACACATCACTCTAAGACTGCCCAAAAGTGGCGGATACTTAGGTGGAATCGGAGAGAGTTTCGAAATTGTCCTGATCGCGTATACAATTTTATTACTTCCGCGCGTTACTGAAGTCCAGTGCCGGATACATCGGTTGGATAGGGGGCGGTTGCAAATTGCCCTGATCGTGTATACATGTATTTAGAGCCTATAGCTTTTACGAATTCTGCCCGCTCTTTGTTCCTTCCTTTCACTATTTGGGATTGTTTTGTCTCTTCGTCCATATCTGTTATCATTTTGTATGCCACTTGATTTTATCATGTATAATATAATCGCATGCACACAACTTTAGAGTCAGTGAGAGAGTTAGTGTGTGTGAGTGAATAAGGGAGTGTGAGTGTATGTGTCTGTATGTGTGTGAATATATATATATATATATATATATATATATATATATATATATATATATATATATATATATATATATATATATATATATATATATAGTCATTAGAATCTTGCCGTCTTGACAGACGATAGTTTGCGCTTCAAAATGGCAGGTAGCGAATGCGACTGATAAGGTCCATTCACGCTGTAAATGTCCGTTCACAGTGAGTGCATGTGAACACGTGGTAATTTCCACAATCATGCACCATCTTACGTCTCACACGCTCGGCGTGCGACTTATCTGCAATAATTGTCTCCTTTGTCTGCATTCCATTTCTGATAATTGCCCTCCATGCAACACGTTCAGCGGCGAATTGCTCCCAATGTACATTATCAATGCCTGTATCAAGGACTTTAAAAAAAGGATCAATCATGTCCCGCTTACACACATCTGTGTATCGTAGTAGAGGCCGACCCTAAGATCTCTTACCCATCTGTAATTCACCAAAAAAAAATTTACTATTGTATTCTGCCATCATCCATTCTCCTAAGATGTCCTATCCATCTAAGTCTACGAAGACTGAGCATGGAATAAACCGTCACACAACCTGATCTTTCCAATACTTCAGTATTTGTGATTTTGTCTTGCCACTGAATACCAAGAATTCTCAGCAGAACAGCATATGAAAGCTGTTTAAACGTTTCTCTTTGTGTGAGTAAGTTGTCCAGGTTTCACTGCCATAAAGAAGAGTACTAAGGACACACACCGGCTTGATAGACAAGGACTTTTGTTTTGGCAGAAAGCTTCCTGTTCTCCCAGACTCTTTTTCTTAACCTGTTTATTGTTGTTGTTGCCTTACAAATCCGGATGTTGATTTCCTCATCTAGGGATAATTTGCTATTTACCACTGATACTAGATATGTAAAGTTGTCTACCATCTCTAGTTTTTCGTCGTCAATAAAGATTGATGGTACCCCATGTGCACCTTGTGACATAATCTGTGTCTTTTTTTTGCTAATTGTTACACCAAATGCAGAACAAGCATTGGAGAATGCAGATAGTAGACATTGCAATTCTTCCTCAGAGTGGGACGTACCTGCAGCATCATCTGCAAAATGCTACTCTCTGATCAGTACCCTCCTAATTTTAGTCTTGACCTTCAGTCTCTGAGCATTGTACAGGCCGCCATCTGAGCGTGAGTGAATGTATATACCACCATCCTGATCACAAAAGGCATATTTCAGTAGAAGTGAAAAGTATATTCCAAAGTTGTGTAAGCTAGTATACACCCTAGCTTAACTCCACTCTTGATGTCAACCTCTTTAGAAGTTGCACCATCAAACTTGATTATACCCTTCATGCCTGTGTGGAACGATTCCACAATGGACAGAAGAGTTGGTGGGGAGCCAAACTTCTTTAGTGCCGTGAACAGACCCTCACGACTGACCAAATCAAATGCCTTTGTGAGGTCGATGAAGGCAATAAACAGTGGTTGATTCTGTTCACGGCATTTTTCTTGCATTTGTCGCAATGAGAAAATCATATCAATGGTAGATCGATAATGTCGAAAGGCCACCCTGTGATTCGGGGTAGACTTGATCTCCTAGGACTTGAAGTCTGCGCAGAACAATTCTGGCAAATACTTTCCCAACAATACACAGAAGTGAGATACCCCTATATTTGTTGCAGTCGCTACGATCGCCCTTGTTCTTGTACAGTGTTATGATGCTTGAATCTTTGAAATCCTGTGGGACTTGTCCTTCTCGCCAGCATAGCTCTATTAGCTGGTGGATCTGTAGAGTGAGTGTGTCTTGCCCACTCCTGATAACCTCTATTGGAATCCCATCCTTACCTGGAGCCTTGCCAGATGCAAGTTCATTTATAACACACTTAACTCCTGTTATGGTGGGAAGTGTGTCCAGGTGGTCAAGAGTTGGTAGAGTCTCTATGGCGTTGAGGGCATCATCCGCTAGTTTGGTCTCACTTGAGTAAAGCTCCAGATAGTGCTCTACCCATCTATCCATCTGCTGTTTCTTATCAGTGATGATTTCTCCAGTCAAGGTTTTCAATGGTGCACTTCTTTTGATCACTGGACCACAGGCTTTCTTTATTCATTCATACATGCTTCTTATGTTTCACTTATCACTTGCGATTTGAATTGACTCACATAACTTGATCCAATAATCATTTGCACACTGCCTGGCTTTTGCACATCCTTCCTATCTTGCCTTAGCTCACTCAGAGTGTTACGCGTTGGTCTTTCCTTGTTTCTTAAGAGAGCTATCTTCTTCTTGTTAATCAAGGGCTGCAGAGTCTGGCTGTTTGCCGCATACCAGTCCTGCCTCTTATGATCCACAGTGCCCTAAACCCCTACGGCAGTTTTATAAAGAGTTTCCTTAATTTGACCCCACTTTTCATTTACTGTACAATTTTCTGGTGTGTCAATAAAAGCGTCTTCGAGTTGCTGTTGAAACTGAAAGCACTTTTCAGGATCGTGGGTGTTAATAATATTAATCCTGGCGCTAGATTTTTGTTTATCTGTGTAGATTCTCTTTGGTCTCAGTCTAACCCTTGCAACAACCAAAGAATGATCCGTATCACAGTCAGCACTGTGGTAACTTCGAGTCAATGATATATTTTTCAGATGTTGTCTCCGTGTGATAATGAAGTCCAGCTGCTGCCAATGGCCGGATCTTGAATGTTTCCATGTGACCTTATGAATCTCTTTTGTTTTAAAAAGATGAGTTTGTAATATATAGGTCATTTCTGGTGCAATGTTCCAGCAACCTTTGCCCATTTCCATTCATGCGACCGATGTTGTATTTTCCAAGGCACACTGGCCATGAACTCGAGTCCTTGCCCACACGAGCATTGAAATAATCGAGCATATAAATGTAGTCACATTTTGGAACGGCCTTGATCACGGAGTCTAACGCCTCATAGAACGAATCCTTCACATCATCAGATGAATCGAGTGTCGGTGCATATGCAATAATAATGGTGGCAAAACCACAAGAGTTTGCCAAGCGCAGGGATAATAGTCTTTCATTTCCTCCTGCTGGAATTTCAATCATTCACAGTAGCGAATTCTTCACTGCAAAGCCCACACCGTGTTGCTTTTTTTCTGCCTGCCCTCTACCTTTCCAAAAAAAAAGGTGTTATTGTTTTCCATGTATGACCCTCCCTCAGTGAGGCGAGTCTCCTGCAGGCCAGCAATATCAATGTTGAAACGATTGAGTTCGGCATCAATCACTGTCGTTTTTCTCACATCGTCAATATTGGTCAAGTCAGTGGAAAATCCTGGACACATGGTTCTAACGTTCCAAGTTGCAAGCCATAGCTTGAAGTTTCTATTTTTCTTTTTATTACTACCTGGTGTATTGGTTTTACAGCCTGTCAATCAGATTTTGTCCTAGCCCCAAGCACCCACTGAAGCAGGCAGAATTGGCCGGGTGCCGCCCAGCTTGAAGCAGCGGTAGCTGATCAGTGATACCTATAGGTGTCTGCCACCGTCAGAGGCAACGCGTGGCGCCCCATGTCTACGCCAATTTACAGGGACTTAAAACCCGTAACAGTTGCCTCTCGCTTTGATTCCGAGACCAGTTAAGACCAGGGATGGAGTTATTGCCTCTCCATATCACAAAGCCTGGGCTAAAATATAGAGATCATGTGTTGCCTATGCAGCAGGATCCCTCTCTCGGCCTGCCTAGTTCACTCCAGAGGAAAGGTAACGCCTCTACATCTGGAACAAGACAAGCTGCAGAAGCTGCCGGATCAGCAAAGCAATGCTCTAACTGTCCGCCTTTCGGAGCTTCGATCCTAGACCGGCCGCCAACCAAGGCTTAGGGCCTGGTCTGCCCTGCCATGACTTTTTGTCTTTAGGTTGCATTTCCTCGCACCAGGGTAAGGATTGTACCCTCCCAACTGCGCTCTTCAGCCCGAAGCCGTTGGCACAATGTGGGGTGTCGGGTTTTTTAAGCGCCGCCCAACGTTGGGTGCAACAGAAAGCAGGTAGTACCGTCTACTGTTATACGACAGCTCAGTTATATCTGACTAAGACCTGACTTATATATATTTAGTGATAGAGATATAAAGAACGTAAGCAACTGTTACGACACACGAACCAACGAATCGCGAGATCGTAAAAAAAATCGTTAAGAGCTGACAACCGCTAGTAAAGAACGCATCCCGTAGCTATATAGACACGTTTATTTAGCAAAAGAATAGCCCGCCAACCGCCCGCATCGTCATAATAGCAACGAATGGGCCATCGATATAATAGTATGTTTAGTACGTAAACACCCAACTAGAACACAAATAGTCACAGCAATCAACAAATATACTGGCCTTAGTTTGTAGTGATAAGTTGACCAAAGCTGACGTTGATGTAGGTATCTGAATATGAGTGACACCCACAGTTAACTGATGCAGGTAATTAGTTGAAATTCCATGACGAATTAGTAATAATGCTGAATATGTCGTGAGAATATGTCCTGTGTAGTGTCCGATATCTTAAAATGTGTAACGAATAATGTCCTAAAATGTGTCCGTGTTGAAGTGTGCAACAGTCCTGACGTCAATGTATCCGGTAGGTTCAGATGAAAATGTGTCCAGGTTGATGTTCAGTTGTGTAGAATCCCAAAATAACGTACAGTGTAAAGTCCAGATGTCCTGTGGGAATTGCATGAAGGGAAGCGTAGGTGTGGAAGGTAAAGGACATCTTGTGCTGCATACATATGGGTATCCAAATGTCCTCCAAAAAAATGTCCAGAAGGGTAAGTAAATGTCCGTTATGTCCTTACTGAAAAATCGGAAGAGTGGTGGCAGAACCATATCAATCTTCACGTAAATAACACACACAGAAACTCCATAAAACAAATTATTCTGACTTGGGGAGTTCGATGTTTTCCTGGCAGGTGCATTTAAGTGGCTAATGGCGGACAGTTGTTGGCATTCCCGGAAAACAAGACTCCAATTTGCCATATTACTGCTAACGAGTTGTTCATCAATAACAACAGACAATATATAACGAAATGAACTTCGGCTCGGAAAATAATTAACAGTAATATGAGCTCTGCGAGTTAATCAGAACTTGAATAACGAAAGTCAAATTCCTGGACGTTTAGCAAGTAAAATCGCGATTTAATTTCTTTCACAGTGTGCAAGTTTGTTTATCACATAATAACATTCAACGCTTACAGCGCCTGTGTCGCCATGGCCGGCAGTAAGTATTATTGAAATTAATATTAGTATAAAATCACAAACCTATGCTATCACAAAATGTTTACATGTTGCCTTACTCGTCCTCTGGGATTCGTCTTTCTATCCATCAAGTATGTGTCTCGCCGATCTGCAACAATATACTAATTTCTTCGTTTGCAGGTTCGTTTATCCGTGGTGATATTACCTATCATTTCGGCAACCAATTCTTTTCCGTCTGCTATTACTATTCAAGCCACTGATTTGATGACAATCCAATCCTTAGCCATTTAAACTTTTCCGATATTGAAATGCACCGCTGCCTTGTCCAAATCTCCCCTCAATAAAGCGAAACTCCGAGAACAGAACACGTACTGCAAAAACAACCTTCATGGTCTATCAGGCTGTGTCCTTGGTACTCTTCTTTGTGACAATGAAACTTGGTCAACTTACTAAAACATATAGAAACATTAAAAAAGTTTCGTATGCAGTGTGTGCGATGAATACTTGGCAATAAGTGGTAAGATAAAATACATACCGAAGTATCGGAAATATAAATTAGTGTGACGGTTTGTTCCATGCACTGCCGTTGTAGACTTAGATGTGATGCGCAATGATAGAATACACTCTATGGTGAATAAAAGACCGGTAATATATCTGCGGGTCGGATTATACTAATGTACAAAGGTGTTTAAAAGCTGGCCATGATATATACATTATAGGCATTGCTATTGCTATTTTGGAGCTAGTCGCGGAGCATGGAGGTTAATTGGAATAAAGATACATGCGACAATGATTGCTAATATGTCCCACACAGGGCATGTAAGATGTCAGATCCTGCGTTATGGTGAAAATAACCATATGTTCATATGAATCCATTTTGGACGAACATTTACCGTACAAATTGGTCTGCTGAATCACATTCGCTACCGCCTTGTGTTTTAGTTAGTATGCATTT